>PVJD01004749.1:0-118736 GCA_004026545.1 Mormoops blainvillei | reverse complement strand
GGGCTTGGTGATGATGAACTCCTCTAACTTGACTTTATCTGGGAAGCACTTTATCTGCCCTTCCATTCTAAATGATAGCTTTGCCGGATAGAGTGATCTTGGATGTAGGTCCTTGCCTTTCATGACTTTGAATACTTCTTTCCAGCCCCTTCTTGCCTGTAAGGTTTCTTTGGAGAAATCAGCTGAGAGTCTTACGGGAACTCCTTTGTAGGTAACTGTCTTCTCTTCTCTTGCTGCTTTTAAGATTCTCTCCTTATCTTTCATCTCGGGTAATGTAATGATGATGTGCCTGGTGTGTGCTTCCTTGGGTCCAACTTGTTTGGGACTCTCTGAGCTTCCTGGACTTCCTGGAAGTCTATTTCCTTTGCCAGATTGGGGAAGTTCTCCTTCATTATTTTTTCACATAAGTTTTCAATTTCTTGCTCTTCTCCTTCTGGCACCCCTATGATTCAGATGTTGGAATGTTTAAAGTTGTCCCAGAGGTTCCTAAACCTCTCCTCATTTTTTTGAATTCTTGTTTCTTCATTCTGTTCTGGTTGAATGTTTATTTTTTCCTTCTGCTCCAAGTCATTGATTTGAGTCTGGGTTTCCTTCCCTTCACTGTTGTTCCCTGTATGTTTTCCTTTGTTTCACTTCACATAGCCTTCACTTTTTCCTGTACTTCGTGACCATATTCAACCATTTCTGTCAGCATCCTGATTACCAATGTTTTGAACTCTGCATTTGATAGGTTGGCTATCTCTTCATCACTTAGTTGTATTTTTTCTCGAGTTTTGATCTATTCATTCATTTGAGCCATATGTCTTTGTCTTGGTGATACTGTTACATTGTAAGAGGTGGAGCCTTAGGTATTCAGCAGGCCAGGCAACCACTGTGTTGTGGTGCTGTTTATGGGGGAGGTGTAAGAGAGGGAACTATGCCACCTGCTCAGCTCTCTCCCTCTTTCAGTCACTTCCCCTGCCACCCACAGGCAAATTGGGGCTTTCTGGTGCTGATTCCCCAGTGAGTGGGTTTGTGCATGTTCTGGGACCTCTCCAACTAACTCTCCCATGAGGCTGGGAGTCTCTCCCACTGCCACAACCCCCACAGGTTTTTATAGTCAGAGGTTTTGAGGCTTTCTATTCCTGCACTGGAGCCCTGGGCTGTGCAGTCTGTCTTGCTCCCCAGGTGTTCCTCCCAGTTTATCCACACACAAACGTGGGACTGCTTGGTCCTCCAGCCATCTTGCTAAGCATCTTCTCCACCCCAGCTGCCCATCTCTGCCCTTCCAACCAGTGTGCATCAATGTTTCTTCTTTATCTCCTTGGTTGTCGGACTTCCATACAGTTCGATTTTTTGTCAGTTCTGGTTGTTATTTGTTTTTAAATTTGTTGTTCTTCTTCTTTTGGTTGTGCAAGGAGGCCAAGTGTATCTACCTATGCCTCCACCTTGGTTGGAAACCACAAATCAGATTTTCATCTGATTGTCCCTCTTCCCCTTCCCATAAGCATCCTGATGTGTTAATTCAGCATGAGAAAAAATCCTATAAAAATGTATAAAAGCAAAGACTTCAAACTTAAGTAGGTTTTCTCATGTGAACAAAGGAATCCCATCTTCCTGTTGAATTTATGTTCTCTGAAAAACTTTAATTCATACACAACTTACCAATTTAAAGAATTGGGAAGAAGATACCACTGTAGATTCTGCAAAGATTAAAAAGATGATAACAGAAATTTGTGAACAGCTTTATACCAATACCTTTGACAACTTAGATGATATGGACAAATTCCTTGAAAGACAAACTATCAAAGCTCACTGAAGAACAAATAGGAAACCTGTATATCTGTTAAAGAAATTGAATTTATATATAGTTTAAAACCTGTCCACAAAGAAAACTCCAGGTTCAGATGACTTTACAGGTGAATTCTACCAAACATGTAAGGGAGAAATAATACCAGTCCTATACAAATTCTTTTGGAAATTGAAGTTACTTCCAAGTAACTCTTGAAGCTAAAATTACATTGAAATTAAAACACTTTAGCCCTGCCCTGGCTAGTGTAGCTCAGTGGATAGAGGTCTGGCCTGCAAAGCAAAAGGTCACTGGTTCGATTCCCAGTCAGGGCATATGCCTGGGTTGCGGGCCAGGTTCCCAGGTGGGGGCATGTGAGAGTCAACTGATCAATGTATCTCTCACATGTTTCTCTCCCTCTCTTTCTCCTTTCCTTCCTCTGTCTCTAAAAGTAAGTAATTAAAATCATTTTTAAAAAAATCAGAACACTTTACCCCTGACTGGTGTGTCTCAGTTAGTTGGGCATGGTCCTGCAAAGCAAAAGGTTGCCTGTTCGATTCCCAAACAGGGCACATGCCTGGGTTTTGGGTTCAGCCCCGTGGTTGGGATGTATACAAGAGGTGATGGATCAATGTTTCTCTCCCTCTCTTTCCCCCTCCCTTCTCCTCTTTCTAAAAATAAATGAATAAAATCTTAGAAAAGCATTTTAGTTCAAGTTGAGATCACAGACTGCACTGTTAAGGGGAGAAAGATGTATTTAATTCATTTTTAATTGTGTGTGTGTGTGTGTGTGTGTGTGTGTGGCGTTAGGGTCCCAGTTTCATTCTTTTGCATCTGGCTGTCCAATATTCCCAACACTATTTGTTAAAGAGACTGTCCTTTCTCTACTGTATATTCTTGACTCCTTTGTCATAAATTAATTGACCTCATGTGGGTGGGTTTATTTCTGGGCTCTCTGTTCTGTTCCATTGATCTATGTGTCTGTTTTCATGCCAATACCATACTGTTTTAATTACTATAGCTTTGTGGCAGAGTTAGAAATCAGGGAGCATGATGTCTCCAACTTTGCTCTTTATCACGATTACTTTGACTTTTCAGGATCTGCTATGGTTCCATACACATTTTATGATTTTTTGTTCTATTTGTGTAAAAAATTGCCATTGGAATTTTTATAGGGATTACATTACATCTATAGATTACTTTGGATTGTATGGACATTTTAACAACATTAATTCTTCCAATCCATGAGCATGGAACATCTTTCTATTTATTTGTGTCTTTTTCAATTTCTTTCATAATTTCTTGTAGTTTTCAGTATACAGGTCTTTTACCTCCTCAGTTAAATTTATTCCTAGGTATGTTTTTATGCAATTGTAAATGGGGTTGTTTTCTTAATTTCTGTTTTGGATACTTCATCATTAATATACAGAAATTCAACAGATTTTTTCATATTGACTTTTTATTCAGCAACTTTGCTTAGTTAGTTTATTACTTCAAACAATTTTTTGATGGAGTCTTCAGGGTTTTCATGTCCTTTGAAGAAGTGACAGTTTTACTTCCCTCTAGGATTCATTACTGATGTCTGACATGAGCATGATGGAACAGTGTTGGTAATTTCTATCCCTAATCTATTTATTCCCCTCTTTTAGAAATAAAGACTCAGTAAAAAGTAATAAGATCACTAAGTGTGGGTTAGGGACAGAGTATTGAATGTGATTATGGAGTCAGGACAGGTTCAGAATCAAAGTGGTTATCTTTCATTTTAATTTTTTGTTTTTAATGATAATTCCCAGTGTTGACATTATGCAAGAAAAATAACACTCTCAAATACTGCTTTTGAGACTGTAAATTAGCACAACTTTCCTGGAGGACAATTTGACATATGTAACAAAAAAACCTTAATAGTTTTTGCACCCTTTGACTTAGAAATTTTACTACCAGAAATTTATCCCAAGGATGGGCAGGGAGGCTTAGCAAAGGTTGTTCATGGCAAGTCTGCAATAATAAAATATTGGAAACAATCTAAGGGTTTGCCTATAGGGGATTAGCTAAACACAATATGCTATCCAATCAATGACCTGCAGTCATTTGAATATTACAGAATACATGATATATTATTCAGTTAAAACAAAAAAAGCAAGTCTGAAAGTAGTGTATTCAGTAGGTCTCATTTTTAATTTAAGAAAGGAATTTATACATATAAATGCACATAAAAATGTCACAGTAGGTACACTGAAATATTAAGTTAATATTAAAATATTAATATTACTTGATGGTAAAATTAAGAGTAATTTATATTTTTCCCCTTTTGCTGATCTAATCTTTCAAAATTTCCTATAAGAAATTAATATTTTTAAAGGGAAAGGGTTTTTTTTAAAGATTTTATTTATTTTTAGAGGAAAGGGAAGGGAGGGAGAGAGAAACATCAATGTGTGGTTGCCTCTTGAGCGCCCCCTACTGGGAACCTGGCCAGCAACCGAGGCATGTGCCCTGACTGGCGGAATCAAACCTCAACCCTTTGGTTCACAGGCTGAAATTCAATCTACTGAGCTACACCAGCCAGGGCAGTAAAGAGTTTTAATAACAAGTACTTTTAATTAGGGTTGCTGAATAAAATACACCATGGGACATACTTATACTACAACATTATTCATTGTTATATAAAATTTAAATATAAGTGGGTATGTTACCAAGCAGAACATAAGGTTCGGCTACCTGCTGTCCATAGGAAAATTCCGGAGGCAGAGGTTTGGTGAAAAAAGAAAGAAGTCTTTTATTCAAAAACTACACAATATGGGAAATGGCAGTTTCCTGCCTCAGGGCCATCCCACCCAGGACACCCAGAGGAAAACCTCTGCCACTCTCTAGCAGACCAGTCCAAGGCTGCACACAGAGTTCCTTCTCCCATTTAAAAATATCATCCTTTGGGAACCGAAGGCAGCTATGGCACAATTACCCAAGCAGCTTAGCTTGTTTCTGGTTGCAGTCTAGCTGCAGGCTTCTCCCTGGAGTCTGCGTGAGGGGCTGGCACCACCATGCTACAGCAGCACCCTCAGGCAATCCTGTTCTTTTCACAAAGTAGAATGAGAGGTCAGCACCTCCCCCTGCTGCCATGTTGACCTTTACAGCACATGTACTGCTACATTCCCTGGTCCCACCTTCAATCAGGGACCAGAGGGGCTAAGAGGATTTTTCCCTCATCTACACATTTACTAGCCTTGCACATGCTCTGTACAAGGCCTCCCCCTGCCACACCTCTGCCTGGGGGCTGGGAAATCTGCGAACATGTGCAGTGGCTAGCTTGATTACCCAAACAACATGACACTGCTGTGCTGCCTCTGGCTGCTCCTCCTACAGCCCATCCCCTCTGCCCTGTGGTCTGCCCAGATCTACCTGTATCAGGTGTCCCATATTTTTATTTGCTAAACCAAGCCTATTTTTTTTAAAGATTTTATTTATTTATTTTTAGAGAGAGGGGAAGGGAGGAAAAGAAACATCAATGTGTGAGAAATATGAGATACATTGATCAGCAGTCTCTCACATGGGGGACCTGGCCCAACTGGGAACCTGGTCCACAACCCAGGCATGTGCCCTGGCTGGGAATTGAACCAGAAACCTTTCAGTTCACAGGCCAGCACTGAATGCACTGAGCCACACCAGCCAGGGCTAAGTCAAGCCTACTTTTAATGCAAAGTAATCAAAGGAGAGGACAGCGTGCTGGCCCCCAGTGTGCTGGTCCCTTTGAAGATAGGAGAGGAATGTATTGTTCCAAGCCTTTTAAACCAGGAAGTAGGATTTTGGTGGACTAATAAAGATCCATTTGGGAACCACACAGTCCTTATCACAAATCTGGACTCCACTACCACCACTACCATCACTGTCCCCTCCAGCCCCACTCGTTGCTCCACAATGTGAATGTCCTGGGGCAAGTTACTTGCCTCCGCATCACCTCAGTAATAATGCCTTGCAAGGATCAAATGAGAACATGTGCATGAAGGCACTTTGTAAAGTGCAAACTGCCAAGCAGCAGGTTATTATCATGTTAGTAAATTATAAGCACAAGGACGTGTTGAACAGGAACAAAACATCACTGCAGACGACCGCAGAATTGCTCCTTGCAGTAGATTTTTGATGGCTCTCCGAGGTCAAAACAACTCAAGGTTTAGTCACTCCAGGCCTGAACCCATATATTAATGTCTATCCAAATTGTTCCTATGATCCTATTTATAGATGCACTGATCATTAAATATTGTTGGAACGCTTTGCCTGTCACAAGTTGGTTTTTAAATTACTTGGCGAGCAGCTTGGGATGAATGCCTCGGAGGAAGCCTGCTGAAGTAGGAGTTCAGTGGCTCATAACTCCAGGCCCTCACCTTAGTCTCACACTCTAGCCTCGGTCACCTTGGAAACTGCCCTATTCTAGATGCAGAGCACAGAATGCTCCAGCTGACATGGAATTAATCAGCAGCCGCCTCCCCCACAGGTCTCTGTTCCTGAGAACCTGCCAGTGCCTCTTGAGCCACTTCATGGAGAGCCCATGTGGGATGTTAAGGCTCTTTCAGGGGAAAATTAGCACATGAGGTTTTGGGGGATATTAAAAATGAAACAAATAAAATGAGGGAGAATGTAAGTAAAGGAGAAGGAAAGAGGAAGGAGGGAAGGAAGAAAAAGTAAAGATCAGAAAAAAGAAAATGAGATTATTATCCTATTTTACAGATGAGGAAACTGAGGCCTAGAGGCCCAAGGTCACATAGCCATAAAATATCAAAGCCGAATTCTAAATCAAAGAGAAACAAAACCCCCGAAGCAGAAAACGATCCCCCCAATTCACTGAAGCATTTTTCTCAGACTGTTGAGATCTCACTCCCAGGTGTATCCTCTCTTTTGGCTCAAATGAACTCTCAGAAAAATTTTCTACAGGTTTGAGAATTGTATACCTGAAACCAATATAATTTTATTAACCAATATCACCTCAATCAATTCAATAAATAAATAAATAAATCCCAATCTTCAACTTACTGTGGTCACTGGACCACTTTTGGGTGGATTTCCAAGGGCTCGATGTGGTGTGGGTTTCAAACCTCAATTGTTCCTCTTCAGTATTTTTGCCAAAACTATGTAACATCTGTTCTATTATTTACTATGTACATGTATATACATATATTTATAAAACCTAATTTGCTTCTAATTGTTTTTCTAATATATACTAAAATAAATGTGTAACTTTAAACTTAAAAAAATATTTTTTCTACAGGTTTGGGTGTTCTTATGTTGGCATGACTTGGAAAGAGTTTACGCACCTGGCTGGACATTGAAATCTGACTGGCTAGTTTTAAACACCAATTTTTGTCCTCAACAACCATAGCAAACACAGTTTTTGTTTGTTTCTATGTCTGAATCACTTCTTAAATGATGAATTGCTGCTCAAGCAGTAGTTATTGGTGCTCAGAAAGATCAACCTGGTTAAGAGTCTGGACCTCACCCACAGAGGTCCAGAAACTGGATCTTTTCAGTGTGCTTGTACCGATGGGGCTCATAGATGTTGGTTCATAATAATTAAACTCGCCACCCTGGCTGATGTGGCTCAGTGGATTGAGCACCAGCCCGTGAGCCAAAGGGTTGCCTGTTTGATTCCCAGTCAGGGCACAGGCCTGGGTTGCTGGCCAGGTCCCCGGTGGGGGGCGCTCAAGAGGCAACTACACATTGTTGCTTCTCTCCCTCTCTTTCTCCATCCCTTCCCCCCTCTCTAAAAATAAATAAATAAAATATTTTAAAATTAAAAAAATAATAATAATTAAACTCACCAAAAAACTGAGGTATGAATCAGAATAATAATTGATTGATTTTCTTATGGGGTATTCCTTTCTATGATAGAGTTACCCAAGTTTCCTCAGTACCCACATCCAGATATGAGAATAAGGAAAAGTGGATACACTTTAAGGGCTTTTTCATCCAAGATGTAGAAAATGCTTATGTGAGCTATCTCCACTGGTAACAGAGAAAAACATCTTTAAGGACTGGAAATTTCGTATTGCCCTGATTCAATGTTAAAGGTGTAGTTAAGTGTAAAGTGTATGATTGTCTAATTACCATGTTGCACCCCTGAAACTAGTACTAAATAATATTGAAAGTAAACTGCAATCCAAAAATTAAAAAATAAATACATTTCTTTAATAAAAGAAAATGATTAAGTATTCTCAAACTCTAATAATTGTGACTAATAATAATAATAAAGACAGCATTTATGGGGTGAAAAAAAACAAAGAAAAGAAAACAATTCCCCCAAGAAGGCAATTTCTGATGTCCAGATCAGTTCCTCATGGGAATCAAGCACTCTAGAACACAGTACCTCAAAAATGCAGCTTGTTAGTGAGATGTTTCAATAGAATGGCGCAGAGGAGAGACACAGTGAGAGGTAGCCACCTGCAAGCCAGCAAGAGGCTCTCACCGAGAATCTAACCCTAATCTTGGACTTCCCAGCCTCCTGAACTATGAGAAAAAAATTGTTGTTTAAGCCACCCAGTAGATGGGTATTTTGTTACAGCAGCCAGAGCAGACTACGATGTATGGTAGTTCTATGCTTAATGAACTGAGTAACTGCTAAACTATTTTCCACAGTGGCGGCACCATTTTCCATTCCCACCCTCAGTGTTTGAGGGGAGAATACCAGCGTGGGGTCCCAGTGTCCTCGGCCTGAATCTTAGCTCTGACATAGACTGAACTGAGTGACCTCTCTGGGTTTCACGTTCCCATTAGGAAAATGGGGACAATAGAACTGAGAGAGGATTACACAGATGACATATGAAAAGCTCCTAGCACACAGTGGTCAGGAAATGTCAGTGGTCCCCTGGTGTAGAGAGAATCACAAAATCTCAGTGTGGGAGGGAGCCTGACAGGTGCAACAAATGATTTCCTGGATTATCATAACAGGGGTTCGCATTGTGTGTCGTGCCCGGGTGTCCCCATCACTGCTCACTGTTGGCAACTGGGCCAGAACCAACTCTGCTGGACATTGGGGTGGCATTTCCCAAGTGTATTCTTGGAAACTTGGTTTTCGCGGGGTACACATGAGTGTTATCAGGGGGGAAAAGAATTCTGAGGTCAAATAACTTGGGGAAACACTAGGTTAAATAACACCAAAGCAGGTTTCCCTCCGCAGGACTTCTCAGAGCATTGAGCAGAGTTGTGCATTTTGAAATCTCCCATGAGAAATGGAGTCTGCAGCATTTCTTAAATCTCTCCATCCTGGGAGACCTTCCCCATCTGGGAAAGCTGTCTCCAGAAATGAGACATCTGTCCACACAGCAAGGAAACCACATACAACAAACCTAAATTAACCTCAGCCTTGAGTTCTATATATTCACCCCAATCAGCACTGCATTGTAGAAATTCTCTCCTTTCCTTTTATCCCGAATGGCAGCTCACAAACTCCAGCCACTGCCCTCTGTAGTCTTCCTTAGGCTCCCCGCTGATCCCTGCTGTGCGAAGCCAGTTTCCAAGTTCAGGGTGTTAGAGAACGTGAGGCTGGGAGAAGAGGGTCACCTTTTCAGCACTGAGGAAATGGTCCTCCCCATTCCCACCCTGAAGCAGGTCCTGAACACAGGTGGACAGGGGTAAGTTTCCCTCCTCAGCCAGGTCTCCCAGCTGCAGAGTGCAGCAAATTTTCAGAGAGCTGAGCTTCCTGGGTCCTGCAATTGCCCTTTTGCATGTTTGTGTACTTTTTTTAAAAAGCCATGGTAAATTTGGGAGCTGTGACTAAAAGATGTAAGGAAAGGTTAGAACCTGGGACAGACAAAAAGCTGTAGCAATTTCCTAAGACTCGGGAAGAGGCTGGGGCAATGTCCCAAAAGACCTGACCTCCAAGTCACAGGTAATGCAAATGCAAACGAGTTCTACCCACCTGTTGCCACCTCCGGGAACCGTGAAAGAGTCTATCTCAGATGGAGACCAGATAAAATGACGCTCGCTTCACTACAAGCTTACCCTGAATCTTTTATTCTCAGGGTCACTGAGAAAATTGAGATCTTTCCTTGAACTCTTTGAACTAGAATGAAGAAGAGAATCCCAGGACGACCCCGAGACAGTAGCCACTGGAGCCCACGAATCTTGATTAAGTAAGCACCTACTTTATGACAGGTGCATATAGTGCAATGGCCAGAGAGAAGAGCCAACTGCGCGCAGACGCACCGGCCGGGACTCGTCTCAGCCAGCCCTGGGACCGCCACCAGCTCCTCCACACCGCCCGCTCGCGCGCTGAAGTTTGGGAAACTGAGCAATGTCTGCAATGCACGGAATTTGACCCACCCAGTCTTTATCAACCCTGTCAGAAGGCTGCTGCTGAGACCCTTGGGAAGATTTACTCAAGTATAAAGTTAGACATTGATTTTTTTTTTTTTCATCAACACGCCTGAAGGGAGCAGGCGCTGGAGATAATAAAAGAAAGTCTGGCTGAGAGGTCTGTGGGTGGGCGAGGTGGACCTTCCCCTGGCAAGCCAGGGGCCTGGCTGCAGAAACTATGGAATGAGTAGCATGCGGCTCAGGCCTCTGCGTGCCTCTTAATCGGAGCGTTTTGGGTGGGGCCTGGAGGCGGAGGGGACCGAGGGTGCTGGGGAAGAGAGGCCGTCTGCTGGGGCGGGTTCGGGGTCAGCCGCCTTGGCTCTACCTCTGACAGGCTGGGTGATCTCAACAGGTCATTTTGCCCTCCTGACCTCAGCCTCCTTGTCAGTAACAAATGGGATGATTGTTTTAGATCCCTCGGTGGGAATGCTTTTCTTTTTTTTAATTGCAGTAAAACTCCTGTAACATAGAATTTGTCATGGCTGACATTTAGTACAGTCCCAACGTTGTGTAACCATTACCACTACCTGGTTCTAAGACATTTCATCACCCTCAAAGGAAGCCTCTACCCATTAAGCAGTCACTTCCCATTACCCCTCCCCCAGCCCCTGGCAACCACTAACCTGCTTTCTGTCTCTGCGAATTTGCCTACTCTGGATATATCATGTAAATGAAATCATACAAATATGTGACCTTTTGTGCCTGGCTTCTTTCACTTAGCTTACTCTTTTCAAGGTTCACCTATATATCAGTACTTCATTCCTTTTTATGGCTACATAATATTTCAGTGTAGGGATATACCACTCTTACCCATTTATCAGTCGACGGACATTTGTATTGTTTCCACCTTTTGGCTATTGTAAATAGCCCAACACAATGTGAATGTTTGTGTACAAGCAGCTGTTTGAATACCAGCTTTCAGTTCTTCCGGGCACATAATCAGGCGTAGGATTGCCGGGTCATATGGTGTTATGGACTGAATGTTTGTGCCCTCCCAAAATTCACTATGTTGAAGCCCAAATCCCAGTGTGATGGTATTTGAAGGTGGGGACTCTGGGAGATAATTAGATTTAAATGAATTCATGGGGGCAGGGCTCCCATGATGGGATTAATGTCCTTATAAGAGAAAGAGGAGACCAGAGCTCTCCCATCCAACCCCCACCTCCATCCCTGCCCACCCACGTGAGGACACGGGAGAGGCAGCCATCTGCACTGCAGGAAGATGTCCCTCACCGAGAGCCTAACCCTGATCTGATACCTCTCGGCCTCCAGGACTGAGAGAGATAAATGTCTGCTAACTCACCCAGTCCATGGTGTTTTGTTACAGCAGCCCAACCAGCCGAAAATATACAGTAATTCTATGTTTCATTTATTGAGGGACTGCCAAACTGCTTTCCACAGTGGCTGCACTCTTTTCCATCCCCACTATCAGTTCCCAGCGTCAGGGGCTAATGTTTGCTCCTCACCCTCACCAACATGTGATTTTTTTTTTTAAGTACACAGGGCATTTGGCAATAAAAGCCTTTCCTTCCAAAGAAATATTTCTTGGAAACCCTCTATCATAAAACAGAAGAAAGAGAAAATGCTCAGGTGAAGGTGATAGGACTTCTGAGGAAGCCCCTAGGGTTCTAAGAAATACAGTCTGAAAACCACTTGCTTTTCATGGGTTTGTTAGATACTGCCTGGCTTGGAATCTGAGGATCCCCTTCCAAGGGCCGTTCTGGTCTCTGGAGTTTGGCTTGAAGAGGCCTCCCATCACTATTCCATATTTTCAGCGAAGGCCTGGGGTTCCAGTGGTCTGCAAGGTGTACTATGCAGCCCGTCTATGGAAGAATAATATAGTTCCTGTTAAACTGAAAATTCTGGTACCCAACCCCGGACTTAGAGAATGAGAATCTTTTGTGGGGAGACCCTGGAATTTGTATGTTTTACATACTTTCCAGATAATTTTGATGGCACCAAATTCAAGAACCACTGAACTGGAAGGGGCTGAGAGGGGAAGGATAGGAGAATAAATGCCTAGGGTCGAGGAGGCCAAAGAGCCACCATCTTGCTGAACTGTTGTCATCTTTCTCCTCTGCTCCTTAAGTGGGAAGGAGGAGTTAGATTTTGCTTTGGGATCCAAGTGCCAACTGGGGTCACCCTGAGGTCAGATTGGCACTACCTCCTGCCCCCTACAGGACTATGAACTTCCAAATGATAAGGATACTTTTATGACCCTTGGGAACTGTGCACGGTGTTTAAGCATTTCCAAGTACTTTCTGTGTGTGTGTTTTGTGTTTTGTTTTTTTTTAACTGATGGTTATTGTTGTGAAATTTGAAAATATAGCAAATCGGTCATAAAGCAATGACTGTTTATGTGCATTTTCGTAGCATTAAGCAATGCCTTCTTTGTGCTGAGAATCAACATTATTTACTTTGGGACTCTTTCCCAGATTCCTGTTAACTCATTCACACAGTTTCTCCTCCCAGCCTTGTGGCTCAGTGAATTTTTCCCCAACTGGGGCAGACAACAGGGAAACTGTCATATACCAACCCAGGCTAGTGCACTGAACTCACAAGGATTGTCAAAGACCTCGGACTCGAGTTACGCCCCAAGATCAGGAATCCCCTCTTCAGGCTCTGCTGGGAATCATCCAAGAATAAGCTGCTCCCCACCTGATTTGATTCTCCACTACTTTGTAATAAGTCTTGTCAAAGCTCAGTAGTTTAACACAACCACCATTTTATTAGTTTTCACCACTCTTTGGATTGCCTGAGCCCAGTTGAGCAGTCCTGTTCCGTGGGATGTCGTCACCTGGTCTGAAGAGTCCAAGCTGGCTCGCTCCCATGGCTGGTAGCTGACACTGACTGTTAGCTGGGAGCTTAGCTGGGGCTGTTGGCTAAAAGGTCGACACATGTCCTCTTCATGTGGCTTGGGCTTCCCCACTCTATGGCAGCTGGCCTAGGAGAGGGAATAACCTCAGAGCAAGTGTTCCAAGAGGGAGGAAGTGGTTCAAAGCACTGGTCTGGGATTAACCCCTAGCTCTAAGGTCTTGGATAAATTTCTTAATCTTTTAGAAACTCAGCTTCTTCATCCACCAAATGAAGGCAATGCCTTCCTTATCAGACTGACATGAAGATGAAGGGAGATAGTAACGTGTAAAGCCTTTCCCACAGTGCTTTGTGAACAGGATGGGATAATGATCAGGTACACTCTGGTACCTAATCTTGACTGTATGTGCTAAATCTCCCCATTCTTTCTCCCAGGCTCATAGAGATTCTTGAGTTGCGACCCCTGGCTCGAAGAAAAGGGGGAGGTTGTCCTCTTTAATGGGATCCTTCAGGACTAAACGCAGAAATCAGAAACTATGACATGACTCTTTGGAATTTATCTTAATGTGGAAAAAAATCTTACAAGTGTTGAAAGATATTTATAGAAATGTTTTTTGCAAGAGTGCAACATGTTATCAATAGCATGTTATCAACCTAAATGTCTATTAATAGGGGATGGGATATGATACATCCATTATCTACTGGATATTAATTGTTTTTAGGGCATCTAGCATCTGATCATCCTTCCTCCTGAGGGGAAATTCTAAGACAGGAAAGAAGCACCCCTGCTTTCCACTGCAGAAGTATAAAAAATGTCGATCTGCCCACTCCCTACTCCCTGGAAGGTAAAGTATAGGCATGTGAGCTGAGTGTGGCCAGTGAGATGCTCCTGCCTCAGGTTTTGCCCACAAAGGCACAATGACAGTGATTGTCAAGACTGCCATGTCTGCAGTGGAGCCCAGATGCTGTAAGTGTCTGGTGGAGCAGAGCCACCTTGGTGACCTAGAGCCTAGACTGCTCACCTTGGAACTGTTTCGTGCAAGAGAAATACACTTCTAGATTCATTAAATCACTCTAAATTGGGCTTTCTTTGTTATGGTAGCATAGCTTAGCCTAATTATGGTGATTTTAGAACATGGTCACAAATTCTTTGACACATCTCCCACTGAGAAGTACAGTCCTTGTCCATTTCCCTTGAATGGGGGCAGACTCATGACTACTTTGATCAATGGACTATGGTGGAAGTAGCTTCTAAGGCAAGGTCATGAAAGGCACACAGCTTCCTCCCTGTTCACTGGAACACTAGATCCCGGAGCACTGAGCTACCTTGTAAAAACTCAGACTACACAGAACCTATCCCACTGAGAGGAAGCCCCGGCCACACAGATGGGCCATATATAGGCACACTGGCCAAGTGTCCCAGCTCAGCTCGGGGTTCAAGCCACCGCAGCCTAATCTCCAAACATGTGAATGAAGAAACCCCCAGTTAACTTCATTGTCCTAACCCCAGCCTTTTACCTCACCCCTACTTTTGAGTTTTCCCAACTGAGGTCCCAGATGTTGTGGTATCATCCCTGCTATGACGTTAGAATTACTGACCCACAGAATTTAGGAGCACATTAAAATGGCAGTGGTTTTATTCCACTGAGTTCTGTGGTTTTGTTGTACTGTGATAGCTAATAGAATTACTAAACTAACACATCATAAATCCTCAGAGATCCAATGCCCTTCCAAAAAAGTCTTCTTTGCAAACCAACTCTATTGAGTTGGTTTCTGTTGCTGCAATCAAGAATCATGACAGTGAGCCCTGGCTGGTGTGGCTTTGGGGGTTGAGTGCTGGCCTGCAAACCAAAGGGTCGCTGGTTTGATTCCTAGTCAGGGCCCATGCCTGGGTTGCGTGCTAGATCCCCATGGGGGACGCGCAAGAAGCAACCACACATTGATATTTCTCTCCCTCTCTTTCTCCCTCCCTTCCTCTCTGTCTAAAAATAAATAAATAAAATCTAAAAGAAAGAAAAGAAAAGAATCACAACAATGAAACACTACATAACCCTTAAACTGATGTAGCTGTCCCTGACTGGCATGGCTCAGTGGGCTGGGCACTTTACCGCAATGCAAAATATCGCTGGTTCAATTTCCCATTGGGGCACATGCCTGGGTTTTGGGCCCGGTCCCGATTGGGGACGTGTGAGAGGCAACCAATCAATGTTTCCCTTGCACAGTGAAGTTTCTCTCCCTCTATTTCTCCCTCCCTTCCCCTCTCTTTAAAAATAAATAAAATCTCTACCAAAAAAAACCTGATGTAGCTCTATATAAACTGTTTATATAAACAAAAAGATGTTCACAATGCAGTTGTAAGTGAAAATGGCAGGTTCTAAAACAGCAAGTACAGAATTGTTCCATTTTTGTAAAATAAAATTATTGCTTTTGCGTAGAATAAATTCTAAGGTGTTATGTACCAAAATTATACAGTATTGTCTTCAAGTATTAGAATTATATAGTTTTTTCTTATGCTTACCCGTGTTTTCTAATTTTTATAAAATAATGAACATCATTATACAATGACTTGAATAGTTTTTAAATTTTTTTTTAAAGATTAAGTAAAGCCAGGGTTATAGATCCAGGAATTGGAGAGTACCTGGAATACCTCTTTACCTCTGGGAATTTTATACATTCCCCAACGAGAAACCCCAAAGCATAATCTTTAGAGAGTGTGGTAGCCCCTGATAACTCCTCCCCTTCCTGTGAGTACATGCTGTTCCTCACTCCTAGAAGTAGAGTTTATTTCCCCTTTCTTAAACCTGGGCTCTTCCCGTGACTGCTTTGGCCAATGGAATGTAGCATAAGATGTTTGAGGATTTCCCATCTCAAGCCTGAGGAAGACCGGAAGCTTCTGTTTCCTTCCTCTTACATTCTTGTTCTTGGGGTGTTCCCGCTCAGAACTCAGCCCCAGCCATGTGAAGAGGTCACCTGGAGGGGAACCAAGACTCTCCTTGGCAGCCTCAGCTGAGCTTGTGCCCAGCAGCCGGTACCGACTGCCAGCCATGTGGATGGGTCCCGTGGGATTCCAGCCCATTGGGGACACGCTTGATTGCTGCTCCAACCAACGTCATGCAGGGCTGACGAGCCACCACCCAACTAAGCCCTGTTAACCCACAGACTCATGAAAGTCACTGGAATGGTAGTTGTTTTTCGCCTCTAGATTTTGGGGTAAAATGGTAGCCAGACTCTAAGGTGGCTTCTCCCGATAGTCACACCCTTTCATAGCCACTTTGCACAGTGTACCAGGGCCGGTCTGTGTGACTAATCGAATACAGCAAAAGGGACACATGAAGGCGGCCCTCTCCACAGAGCACCCCCACACCATTCCCCACCCCTGCACCCAGGTGCATTTTCCTTGCCTCTCTCTCCTAAGCGCTAGGGGCCCTTCTTTTGCCTCCGTAACTTGTTTCCTGAGCCCACTTCTTCTACCACTCACTTCTACCTCTGTGACTTTCTATATAAACTTTCTCTTATAGTTTAAAAAAAAAAAAGTGATACAGGTGTGTTACTTCCGAGATTAGGTTATGAAAAGACCTGTTGCTTCTGTCTTGGTTTCTCACAGATCACTCTTCATGTTGCGAAGAGCCCCTGGCAAGAAGTCCACAGAGGATGACCAGCTTGTCACCAGGTTTCTCAGGACTTTCTTGGTTTTAGACCGAAAGGCTCACACCCTGAAAACTCCCTCAGTCCTGGGCATCCCAGGGCAGTCAGCCCACACCCATAGGATGAGGAACTGAGGCCTCTGCACGACAGTGAGCAAGGAGCTGAGGGCTCCTACCAACAGCTGCATGAATGAAGAGCCATCCTGGAAGCCAGTCGCTGGGCCCTAGTCAAGCTTTGAGATGACTGCAGCCCCAGCTGACAGGTTGGCTGCAACCTTGTTAAAGACCCTGAGCCAGAATCCCAGGTACACTGATCCCAGATTCCTGACCCCTAGAAACTGTGTGAGATAATACATCTTAGTTATTTTAAGCTGCTGAATCTGGGGTAATTTGTTAAACAGTAATAGGTAACTTACCACGGGTGGCTTGTTACAGCCTAACGGATACCAGAAAAGAGGAACATTAACAGATTGGGCTTCTCTACCCTGTTTTAAACAGCTGTGATGATCTTTCTGTTTGGGGATCTCTTTTCCTAGCCTGAAAATCAACCTGAGAGAATCCTGCTTTTAGAATTCCTGAAGAGCAGAGCTGGGCAGGGACCCTGGCTACTGCTGGGCAAGTTCATTCCAACTCTGCTTGTTTTCCAAGCTTTAACAAAAAATCTCTGGGGCTCACAAGGCCCTCCCACCTCTCCATTTCCAAATGCTCTCTGCTGCTACCCTGGTTTTCCTGAAGGCCGGAAGTGCTTACCTGCACAGCTACAAAGCATTCTGAGCTCTGACATCATAGATCCCTGGGTACAGCGAGCCATGCACAAGGTGCAGGCCATGCAGATGGCTTGTGGGGGTCTGGGGGTTCTTGACCTAAAATATTTTCCAACTAGGCACCTAGGTATGTGAGATTTCACCTTCCAAGTTTGATTAATTTGCTTGGGAGGGAAATTTTCTTTATTCACCAGCACATTCTTCTGAATGTGTATATTGAAGACACTGCCCCACCCAGGGCAGCATAAGGGCAGTGAGAACTGAATCCCAGGAAGCACAAAGCAGGTGGGACCCCACAAAGCTAACTTCCTAATGTTGTGTTAGACTGATTCTGTCTGCCGTTAGGGCTGCAAGTTCGCACACATGTGGAGCACCTAGCAAGCTCAAGGGCAGGCTGCCGCGTCCACCCAGGGACCCAGAGACCCGTAGCAAAGTAGGCCATTATCCAGGTAACATGTAATGAGCTGTTAGTTTCTTGGGACTGTTGTAACAAACTACCACACACTGGGTGGCTTAAAATTACAGAAATTTATTTTCTTATAGTTCTGGAGGCTAGAAGTCCAAAATTAAGGTGTCAGCTGTGTTGGTTCTTGCTGAGGGCTATGAGGGGGTCTGTCCCAAGCCTCTCTCCTAGCTTTCTGGTGGTTTGCCGGCAATCTTTAGCATTCCTCGGCTTGTCGGTGTTATCTTCCCGACCTCTGCTCTCATGTTCGGATAGCATTCTCCCTGTGTGTATGTCTCTGTGTCCAAATGTTTTGTGCTAATGACTTCATCTTAAGGTGATCATCTGCAAATACCCTGTGTCCAAATAAGTCACCCTCGCGGGCACTGGGAGTTAGGATTTCCCCATATTTGGAGAAGAACGCCACTCAACCTATAACACACTGCTTTAGTCATCAAATTGCATGCATTTAATAGCAGTTAATAGCCTTTGAATTGCATGCGTTTGCCATGACAGCCATCTCACATATATTTTTTCCTAATTCTCATGCAGATTTCCCAATATTATAGCTGTAGAAACTGAGGGTCAGAAAGACTACAGGTCTTATTCTTACTCACATAGCTAGAAAATATAGGTTCTGGAATCAAACAGCCTGGCTTCACCACTTAACTGGCGGACTGAGCAAGTTAATTAATCGCTCTGTCTTCTCATTTGCAACGTGAGGATAATAATACCTCCATCCATGCTGAGTTGTTGCAAGAATTTTAAAAGATAATGCTCAGAGCCTGGCACACAGTAATTATTGAACGCATGGTAGCTGTTATTATAAGCAGTGGGTTCAAAATTTAAATCCACATCTCCTTAGTTCTGATGCCTTTATTCTTTCCTTTCAAATCCAGCAAAACTAGGGGTCAGCCACTCCTGCATCCATGATCTCACCGAATCCTCACAAGACCCCTGGGAGATGAATATTTCTGGCTATATGTTTTGGATAAAGGAACTGAGACACAGAGAGGTAAGGTGACTTGACCAAATTCACCCAGCAAATAAGCATTCTAATCTAGCTCTGCTGATTCTGTTATTTCTTCTACTATGTTACCTGTCATCCCAATGAGCGGATAGGATGTAGTAGTACATTTTCTTTTACCACAGTTTGCTGATAACCTCTGGTAGTCAGCTGGGGTTGAGTTTAGTCTGTGACTACCCTGAGACTATGGCAGAATTCTGTTTCCATAAGAGTCAGCTCCTGACAAGTTCAGATAGCTCAGTCCAGCAGATCTACTTACTGTTGATTCTCGAGGAAGTCCTTGAGAAGGCAGATATCTCTCTTCTCTGGCTCAATCTCTCTCCACTCCCCTCTCTCTCCCCTTCTCTCTCTCTCTTTCTCTCTCTGTCTCTTTCTCTCTCTCTCTCTTTCTCTCTCTCTCTCTCTCTCTCACACACACACACACACACACACACACACAATGCTTATGAGGCCTCACTCCTTGGGACCAAGAAACTAACCATTTAAGGGGATGGGTTGTAGCCCTGACAGGGTACTTGACTGGTTGGAGTGTTGTCCCAATATGTCAAAGTTGCAGGTTTCATCCCAGTCAGGGCACATATGAAAATCAATGAATGAATGTATAAGTAAGTGGGACAAGTTGATGTGTATCTCTCTCAATCACTCTCTCTCTCTAAAAAAAAAAAAAAAAAAAAAAAAAAAATTAAAAAAAATTTTAAAGGATGGGTTATATAAGATTTTTCATCTGCTAAGCCCAATACAATCCTCCTTTGCAAGACAGTGCTAGGCAGAGAAGTGTCCAAAATACAAAACAACACCAAAATCCCAACACCTCAGTGATGAATTCCCTCCCACTTTTCAGGACAGAAAAAAGCCAAAGCAGCCCTGGCTAGGTGTTTCAGTTGGTTGGAGCATCCTTCCATGCACCAAAAGGTTTTAGGTTGGATTCCCAGCTAGGGCACGTACCTAGGTTACGGGTTCAATGCCCAGTCAGGACGCAGGCAACTGATTGTTCTTTCTTTCTCACATTGATGTGTCTCTCTCACATCAATATTTCTCCATTTCTCCCTTTCTCCCTCCCCCCGCCCTCTCTCTCGCTCTCGCTTTTTCTCCCTCCCTCGCTCTTTCTCTCTCCCTCTCTCCCTCTCTCCCTCCCTCCATTTTCCTCTCTCAAATCAATAAACATATCCTCAGATGAAGATTAAAACAAGAAAAAGAAAAAGAGCCGAAGCAGGTAAGTCCTCTGGGGGACTATCCCCGACCTTCCCCATCTCCTCTGCCACAGCTGTGTTTCCACATGCAATTCAACCCTTCAAATACCTCAGCAGAGTGGCCAGTGTAAAACGGCCACCCGCACCTCTTCTGGCTTGTAGACAAGTTTTGTTTAAGCTGCACACGGCTTTTAAGTAGTTATTAACATTTTTTTTTAAAGTAAGAAGCTTCGCATAAGAATCTGGATATTGTTTTTCTTCTTTTGCAAAACCAAAGGCTCTGGCCAAGTGCCTAAGTGAAAACTGTGAGCCAACGTTGAGTAGTGGCTGCCTCCAAGTTGATTATTTTTATACCCAGACTACTTGACTCATTCCTCTTCCCCACCTGACCCCAATAGGAATTTGAGTTTTTAATGAAGGCCAACTAAAACCTCCCCTTTGCCTATGAAATAAAATACATCTGGCCTCATGCTGGCATTCAGAAATTCTCACAGTATGGTTTATTCAGACTTACCATCCATGAAGATAATTCATTTCTAATTTCTTTACACCTTCATCCCCAACAGGTCCCCTGTTTTCCCATACTCATGCCTTTGCTAGTGCTTTTTTATTTCCTCTAAGTTGCCTTTCATCCCAGCTTGGCCTGAGAACTCTTCCACACCCTTTAAGGTCCAGAGGAAGACCTTCTCAGAATCTCCAAAACAGACAGAAGCCTCTTTTCATTTGACAGGCCAAAGCACCTTGTTATTTTGAGCCACTGGTTCTGGACTTTCACAACTGCACATATTTGCATACTATAATTTCCCTTCCTGTAACTTCACTTCCTTCCTGGTCGACTGTTCCAAATGAGCCCAACCTTCCAGCTGTCTCATCAAGGCCCTAAGCCCATGAATGAGAAGACAATCTTGACCCTGTAGACCAGCCCAGTCACCAAACCATTACAATGAGTGGCCTCAGTTAATGCCATGTGGGGCAGAATAATTGCCTGGCTGAGGCTTGTACAAATTCCCAACTTCTGTGACAATTGTGAGATGTAATAAAACGGTTGTTGTTTTAGGCCACTAAGTTTTAGGACAGTTTGTTACATAGCAATAGATAACTAAAACAGTTGGGAAAGTTAAAAAAATCTTCAATCTTGTTAATTCTTTTCTTCAAGTTTTTTTTTTAATAAAATGAAATATATATATATATATATATATATATATATATATATATGCACACACAAACACACACAAGTTAAAGAAGTAGAAGTGACCTAATGTTTATTGAGCTCCTAATTTCTGCCTGGTACTTTCACATGCATGATCTTATCTAATACTCAAGACAACCCAGTTTGTGTTATTATTTACATTTTTGAAGCCAAGAGAAGTTAAGTAACTTGCAGGTGATTACAGAGTGAGTGGGGGAAATGGGAACCAAGCGCCCACTCTGGTCTACCCAGCCAGAAAATCCACATTTTTGTCACCATCTCACATCCCCACACCACCTCTCTTGGCTCAGACAGTGGTCTACATTTTGCGTAATGTGACGTCATATGTGGTTTTTCATGTTGCTGCAAAGCCTTCAAACTTTCCTTTTAAATGGCACTGTATTTTTCCAACTGTAGTTTACATACCATTCCCTATTGTTGCGTGTTTACATTCCTTCCAAATTTTTGCCATTGAGAGGAGTTCTGAGAGCTGCATCATGCTGATAAGAGCAGAAATGAGGGGTTGGTGGGCCATTCTTGGGGTTTCTTGGGCGTTGCCAGCAATCTCATCTACAGCACCTCTCCCTCGGCTCCCTGCCCACACACCTGCCCTCTCCATCCTGACTGTCTTAAGGAACCTGGCTACACAGTCACCTGAGGAGAGAAGGTCATGTAGCTGGTGGAGCAAAAAAAAGGGAGACAAAAATTCCTTTTGAACTCACACCCAATCAGGTCAAATGAATTCATCACCTTTTAACAACTCAGTGCAGACCTTATCCGTCTTAAATAGCTTTGACAGCTAGAAAAATTAAGATTATGTCAGGACTCATTGGCTTTAAAAAGATTATAAGTCCTCTTATGTCAAAAGGGCCAAGTGAAAGGTTTTTAAATCCTGTTAAGAATTTTAGCCTTTATTTTGAGAGCAATGGGCAGCCACTGAATGGTTTCAAACAGAGGAGTGAGGGCCCAAGCTGATTTTTTGATCTATTGATAGAACATCTGGTTTAGGATTTAGTGATTAATGGGATGGAGGGTGTGGGATAGGGAAGACTCCAGCCTGACCCTAGGGTTCCCCCCAGGACAGCTCTGTGGGCAGGAGGAAGAATAAGAAGGGAGGAGACTGACAGGGCAGTAGTTCCCTCTTGGACCAGGTGAGCTAGGGGCGCCTGAGGGCAGGGCCTGGGACAGGTAGCCTTCCAAATGCTGTTCCCCAGGACTCCTGCTGGCTCACTAGGGACTCAGACCCAGGAGAAAGGGCCACATAGGCCAGGCCAGTCTGTGGAACTGGAGTGGGAGTTTCTAGAAAGCCACAGCTAGCCCAGCGAGAGAACTGGGGATGCTGGGGAAGATCATGAGTAAGCCTGGCCCAAAAGACATCTTCACATCAGTGACTCAGATGGAAATTTCATCTTATATCATCTGGGAAAAATGCTAGAAAGCTCAGTCCTTAACTTACCCTATCTGTGCTTCCAAATGTAACTTTCCAGAGCCTCTGGAGGTGCATTTAAAAAAAAAATTTTTTTTTTCCTTTTATTGATTCTAGAGAGAGGGGAAGGAAGAGAGAAAGAGAGGAAGAGAAACACTGATGTGAGAAACATCAACTGGTTGCCTCCTGCACACGCCCAGACCAGGGACTGGGCCTGCAACCCAGGCATGTGTCCTGACCAGCCATTGAACCGGTGACCTTTCAGTTTTCAGGATGATGCCCAACCAGGGCTGGAGGTGCATTTTTTTGTTCTTTTCTTATCTTTCCTTGCCTCTTACTTTCCTACCTGTATTTTTCCTTTTGCCTTCTGTGTCAGCCTTTAGGTGAGATAAGGTATATAAAAATAAATCTATAAAACACTAAGCCTTCATATTATCTTTCAAAACACATCCGGTGCCCATCAAATCTTCAGCGGGTCCTTGAGTCTCATGGGTGGAGCCCCATGGTGCAAAGCAGGCAGGTCAGGGAGAAGGGCCTAAGTGAAACACAGAGGCATGGGCAGGGGGCTCTGGCGACAGTGTTTGGAGTGAACTGAACTGAAAGCATAGGAAGTTCTCAGCACTTCAGAAAGATATTAAAGTCTACCTGCATATGTGGAGTCAAAAAAATAACCAGATGACAGGTCATTTTTTTTCAACGATTTTATTTATTTTTAGAGGGAGGGGAAGGGAGGAAGAGAGGGAGAGATACATCAATGTGTGGTTGCTTTTAGTGTGCCCCTGCTGGGGACCTGGTGCGCAACCCAGGCATGTGCCCTGACTGGGAATTGAACCAGCCACCCTTTGCTTTTGCAGGCAGGCACTCGATCCACTGAGCCACACCAGCCAGGGCAGGCAGGTCATTCTTTATCCAAATGTCATATTCAAGGCTTGAGAGATTTCCAGGCCTCACATTTTCCACACTGAGGAAATGAGGTTCTTGTTTGTGTAGGACATCCTGGGAAATGTGAGGGGCTCAGGGACCCGGGAATTGGGTTGGGATATGGTGATAAGAAGTCTTGGAGCAATTGTGGATTTGCTACAGTTTGGAGGGGTGGATGTGGGGCAGGGTGAGGTTGGAAGCTGAGCTTTTTTGCCAAGGACTTGAGGATAAAGGGAAGGGAGAGGCACGGCATCACTAAGAACCTTTCATTAACTTTGCCTTTTTTCTGAGAATTTACAAGTGGAGTTATCTTCATGGAGTTTCATTTAGTAGCAGGTTCAATGCACAACTTATGATTGTACCTTATTGATTTGCATACATTTGCAGTTGTTTACAAGTACATAACATACTTTTTGTTCCTCTGTGGCCAAGACCCACAGACGCCCTAAGGGAGGTTTGCCAGCAACCAGGGAGGAAGCCCCAGGCAGCCATCCTCAGAAAAACTTTCCCAGTTTCTGTCCTCTTGGCATTTCTCAGGCTGGGCTTCCCTTTGCAGGGAGAGGTCTGCCTCGAGCCGGGGAGGGGTTGGGGGCGGGGCAGACCCCAGAATCACACCGTCTAGGACTAACTCCAAGCAGGTGGTTGGGCCAGAGTCATCAAAATGCTTTCTTCCTCTGTTTAATCATTTGACAGGAGGCTAAGTGATGATTATTTGAGGATACTCCTGATCCCTCCCTCAAATACCAGACTGGGAAGTAAGCCAGTAAACCCAGTCCTATTTGGGTTGAGAGGGTGAGTGGCTCCCCAGCTCAAAAGACTGTGCGGACAGCAGGCAGCAGTGAGCTTCCCAGGGGGAGCTGCAGAGACACCAGGTAAATGGGTTACTTTATAGTAGCTTTTTCAATCCAGCCATTTGCAGCTCACTGACAGTTTAGCACGAATAAAAACTATATAACCAGCCTGGTGTGGCCCAGTGGGTTGAGTGCCGGCCTGCAAACCAAAGGGTCGCCAGTCTGATTCTCAGTCAGGGCACACGCCTGGGTTGCGGGCCAGGTCCGCAGGTGGGGGCATGGAAGAGGTAACCACACATTGATGTTTCTTCCCGTCTCTTTCTCCCTCCTTCCCTCTCTCTAAAAAATAAATAAATAAAATTTTAAATTAAAAAAAAACTACACAACCAGAAGATCTGAGAGAAGGTATCGAAATACTAAGCGATTTCATATTTAGTAATTGCCAATACAAAGCATGAAATTTTTTTCCAGCCAGCAGACACTAAAGACCCAGCAATGAATGACTAGCAGAGTGGGAGAGGACAGGGTAAAGGAAGAGTCACCCAAACCCCCTATATAAGTATAATTCACGGTACACGCCTTAGTAATAACATTAATACTATCCATAATACCTAACATTAATTTGGTTGACTATTTGCCGGGTGCTGAGTTGAATGGTCTTCAATGCATCCCTCATTTAGTCCTTACAACTCCACAAGTCAGATGTATTTATCATGCCCACTTTACAGATGAAAAAATCTGAGGTACAAAGAAGTGACACGCTAGGAAAAGGCAGAGCTGTGATCTGAATGAAGGTCTGACTCCAGGAAGCATGCACTTGACCGTGAAGTAAAGAGAGGGGTGAAATAAGGACTTGCCTTCAGCATGGGGAGGATCTCCCTGTGCTCCCTATACCCTCACCCTTTCCCTGCCTTTTTTTAGCCCAGTTAGTATGACAATACCATTGACCTACTGACCTGGTAACTGGGATGGGGATGGCTCTGACTCAGAGCAGAAGATGCCAGACAATTTCACATCTACCTGTTGGGTCATTAAGAAGGATTAGGAATGGAGTTAGGGTCAGGGACAAGATAATCGTGCCTTGCCAAGATAATTACATCCCTTGCAGTCTGTGATAATTTGATCGAGTCACAAGGTTTTGCTTTGTGCAAGAGTTGTCTGACTGATTCCCGAAGAGGCCACCCGGGGTAGTGTTACCTTAATAAATTTACCGAAGAGATGAACCTGTTTCAAAGCCAAGTCAGTATGCTGAGGTTCATGTGGTTGGACAAGCCTGACTCCCAGCAATCCAACTCATAGGAGACTGAAGTATATAACCAGATACCCATTAATTCATTAACAGTTGGTGTTAGTCCTTCAGTAACTAGAATGCTCTTCCATCAACCGGGGCACCCTTTTCCAAATATCAGCAATCCCAGGGAGCCAAATGAGTCACCAGTAGGCTGGTTGGTGAGTGTTTCCCATGTGGTAAAGGGGGCAGATTTCATCCAAGTCAGGGTGGGGCTTAGTGAGTCATCTCTGCCTCATAGCAGGGCACATCTGTGTGAGCTCCAATTTCATGTTCCTCCCTCCTGGGCAGTGGTGGGTAATAAGTGCCAACTTCTGGCCTCTTGGCTTTACCCAACTTGTTTTTTCCCTTCCTCTTTCTATTCTCCAAACTTATCCCTCATTCTTAATTTCACGTATACGCCATACAAGACAATTGATTAGGTTGATCATTCAATTGTCATCGCATTTTAGCTCTGGCTCCCTGAGATGAGGTCAGGGAAGTCACCTTGGGTGGGGTGGTTTGTCCCAAGCTCTTCATATATGTATGGATTTGTTTGTTTATTCTCAGATATATTAGGTCAAACCATATGAAATTGCAATTTTGGTAGGTCAAAAACAGTCAAATAGCAGCAACTTCATGTGGTTCGACTAACAGCAGACCAGATCCATTGGGGGGGCAGGGTGCTTAATAAGTCCAGTGCTCTTTTGCAAGCCTCGGTGGTAGGCGTGTACGGGGAGGAGGGATCATACATGGCAGCCCTTTACCTCTTCCTGGAAATAAGCTCTTCTGAGTAGCCTCATTCCTGCTGCTGTCTATTCATCCTCCAACTAGGGCCTAATGTCAGGGATGGGCAAAGAAGGAACTTGAGGCTGAGAGAAAGGATTGAATTATTTGTTTTGTGTGGCAGAGAATGTGTTCCAAAGCCAACAAGGAACAATTTTAAGGAACACTTTTAGATAGTCCACTGTTTCTGTATTCCTGTTAATATGGAAAATGATGGACTAATGGAGACATTTCACGTTTACAAACATCACTCAAACACCTACATGATGTAGGCTGTATGCCCAACACCATCCCTACCTGCAAGGGTTTTCAATGTGGTACAAGTGTATGTTTGTGTGACTGCTTCTAGCTACCATCTTACCATACAGTAAATTCTGTGAGGGCAGGGCCTATGTCTGATTTACTAATTCTTAACTCCTATCATAGGTCCTGGCATATGGTAGGTGCTCATTAAATAAATGTTTTACATTAAAGAATGAGTGAATGAATGAATGAAGAGGTTAAACAAATCATGGAAAAACCAGGAAGGCATTAATACCATGTCAAATGAAAAGTCTCTGGACCTTCAAAGGTCAGGAACCGGGCTGCCTGTAGAAGTCAGCAGAGACTCCCCCAAGGAGGTGACCTGAAGCTAACTGCTCTCCAATTGGAAAAGGCTGGTGGAGCAGCTCAGACAGTAGCAGAGTCGGCCTCGCAGCTGTGAGAGAGGAAGCCACAAGTGAAAAGAAGCCACAAATGCAAAGTTGCTCCTCATTTCCTGGCAAGCTCTTTGGTCAGCCTAAGCTACATTCCTTTGAGCTGAGCATGTGTGGAATTTCCAGCCTAGGTAGCAGAATGGAACTTGGAACAAATAGCTCAGCAAAATAGAACTCAGGGACAATGGGGCTGGGCCCAGACGCTCTTTGCCAGCTAGAGGACCCAGAGAGGAATTTCCATGTTCAGACAGCATTAGAATCCTTAGAAGATGTGCTGAAATACCTGGTAATGGTCTGAGTCCTCGCCACTATTCAACTTTCCATCTAGCAAGGACAAGTAAAGGTCTGTTTTGTTTTAAACATACTGAAGGTCCAAACATTAAAAGGCAGAGGGGAAGATACCTTCACAAAAAAAGAGCTGGAGGGTGCTTCAATGGCAGAGTGATGAGGAGGGAATGATGACAGCAAGATTCAGGGCTCTGGGTAACTGTAGCTGGGGAGATTTAAGAACAACTGGTGAGAATGTATACTGCCAGTTTCAGGGCAGGGGATTCAAAAAGGAGGGGACCAGCTTCATGGAGGAGAGAGTAACTATAGGCAATGAGAAAACCGCAGAGACACTGGTCTCTTTACTGGACTGACCTGAATTTCTTAATGCCTGATCAAGTTCTGGGACTGTGCCATTACGTTGAAAAATGTAATCAGGAATTTTGCTGTATCTACCCTCAACTACTGCTCCTTCTCTGCATTTTCCCAAGTCAATAATTCCTTCAAGGCACTGATATATTGATGGGGACCTAAAAAAGGGACAACTGAATTTTAGTTATTCATATCTAGATCTTCTAAGATTATAAGGGAATTGAGGGCAGGAATGACAAACTACTCATCCTAGAACAAGGTATACTGCCTTAACTATAGCTAAATAGGTGCTTCATAGATAAGGAAAGAAAGAACAGACAGAAGGGAGGAAAGGAGATGGTGCAAAAGAGAAAAAGAGAAAGAAAGGAAGGGAGGGAGGGAGACAGAAATAAAGAAAAAGAAATTTGGTCAGAGGTATTAAGGGAGGTGGAGGTGGGGGGCAGTACTGAACTTGGCCTGCATCACAGAAGACAAGTGGTGTCACAGGAGGAAGACACCTAGGGGCCCATCCTGGGTAGTTGTATTTGTGGGCAGTTTATATTTGGGGAATAATATGTAAACATGTTGTTGGCTATGGCTACGTCCTTGATTTACTTCTATAACATATTTGGGACTTAATTCTTTAATATAGTGGAGGAGGCAGCGACGACATTTCATGGAGAACCTGTAAAGGAAAAAACAAAGAAATAGCTCCATTTGCTATCTGTGCTCTATCTATCCCATGAGGCTACTAACATGTCTGAGTCACTTCCTCAGTGGTTGTGACAGTTCTCTCCTGTGTCCTTAGGAGGAAGTGGAAAGTTTAATACCTTACAGTAGACCACCTTTTATGTGTACAAGGACTCATTTCATTCTCAAGGCTCAGAGGGTACTCAAGTGGTAACATCAGGTTTGCATAGACATTTTTGTCGCCATTGCTATGATATGCCATTCCCCTCCTTTTATCAGGGTTAAAAGCTAAGGATAAATTGCAGTCATATTCCAGGCTTCAGCCTGGGCAGGGGACACTATTTAAACGTATTAAAAAATTATTTCACATCTAATTAAGCATTGTACTAGGTAGCTAACAGGTGCACTTTCCCCACATACACAAGCTAACAATTCCCAGATCAGGAGCTTGTGGGTCAGATTTATTTAGCTTGAACTTAATAGACATATCTCGCAGACGGTGAAGTTCAGGCAAAAGTCAATCCCCTTCTGTCCACCCATTGGTTTATTAAAGACATTTAAACGAGACCTAAACTTTAAGCCCGCTTTCATAATAATCCCGTAAAATGAAAATAATTGCCAGACCAGAGAGGGTGAAGTACAGAGGCCAGCAGGGGAGCGGTACCACCTTTAACATAGCTAGTTGAACACAGTGCCTTTCCGTTTCGATAAAGTTCAAACAGCAAGGCCACAGTTCGCTCTAGGAGAGTAGGCACACGTGTATCCCACGCATGCGCCTACACCGGACCCACCCGCCCCTTCTACCTTCCTTGCCCAGTCACCAGCAACTTCCCTAAATGCCCACCCTCAAGGCTAAACTCGGTCTCCCGATTGGTGGAATCATTATCACGTCACTTATTTAGCATACGATCTCTTCCCACCTCCACGCCACGGCCCCGCCCCGTTTGTGACAAGGATTGTAGCCTAAGCGCTTCGTCTTCGCACTTGATTGGCTGCTTTTCCAGCTCCGCCTCCGTCTCCTCCCACCGCCCTCCCCGCCGCGCTCCCACAGCGGCGGGCGGATCTTAGTACGCAGGCGCGGACGCTACCTCTCTATTCTGGTGGCCCGCCCTCCCTCCTTCCCTTCCCTCCCCTCCCCACCTCTTCTCCCCTCCTCTCCGGGCCTGCGCGCGCGCGTCTTCCTCCTGCACGCGCCGCCGCTAGTCCAGCACTCACGCCGGAGCTTCTGACCCGCGCGTTCCTTTCCCCCTCCGGCTGCGGAGCTGGAGGGATCCTGCACCGTCGTCGCGGCAGCCGCGGCAGCCTCGGTGGGCTTGGGCGCCTGCAGCGGCGCGCGATCCATCAGACGGGCCGTACCACCGCCCGAAAGCACGCGGGGGGCGCCGCCCGCCCGGCCTCACACGCCTCGGCTACCCCGCGGGGCTGAGGCGTCGCCTCGCCCGGGATCCTGAGCGCAGAGCCGGCGTCCACCCCGAGGTCGGAGCCCCGCGGGCCGCGCCCGCCGCCGGCCCCACCCATTCGGGTCGAGGAGGCCAAGGCCATGGCCGAGACGGAGGAGCGGAGCCTGGACAACTTCTTCGCCAAGAGGGACAAGAAGAAGAAGAAGGAGCGAAGCAACCGGGCAGCGAGCGCCGCGGGCGCGGCGGGTACCACCGGCGGGAGCACCGGAACCGCGGGCGCGGCGGGCAGTGGGGCGGGCGCGGGAGCCCGGCCGGCCGACGGCGGGACCGCGGGAGCAGCGGGCCTTGGTGCCGCCACCAAGGCCGTGACGAAGGTGAGGGGCCGGGATTCGGGGCCGGAGTCGCGCGCTTGCGCCCATGTGCCTGCCTCCGCCTGCCTGGCGGAGCGTCCGGGGGCCGGCCAGAGGGCGGACGGGCGCGGAGGCCGGCCACGTGATGTGGGCTTCTCACGTCTGGCCCGCTAGCCTCCCCGCGGGACCCCTTCCACCCCGCACCCAACCCGCCCTACTGCACCCGGCGTCGCTTGACTTGAACCAAGAACAAGCAGCAGCACCCTCGGAGGGGAATTGGTCTGGGTCCGAAGTGCCCAGTACAGAGCAGCATTCTCCGAGTGACGTTTACTCTGAGTAATTTAGTGTTCTGACTTCAGCCTAGGAGTCGGAGCTGAATTTTATAACAATCGCATTTGTGGCTACTCTAATTGGCATGATTTGGCCTCTAAGACGGTGGAAAAAAAAGTCACATGGCAACATTAAGGTAGACATTTAGTTGTGGGTTTACTATTGACTTTTTCATTTGACTTTTCCTGGTTGATTTTACATTAACGGCCCTTGTGGAGGAACCGGGGAGAAGTAACAGTGTTGAAAGGGCACGTTTGTCCTCCAGCCTAGTCGACCTCGGAATCAAGCAAGGGCTTTAGCCAGAAAATGAGTCCATACTCTAGGTTCCAGACATTTGATCCACTTTTCATAGTCTGATATTTGCCTTATTGATATTTTTACAAATATCTTTAATCAAGTGGTATGTGTTTTACAGGATGAAGATGAGTGGAAAGAATTTGAGCAAAAAGAGGTTGATTACAGCGGCCTCAGAGTTCAGGCAATGCAAATAAGGTATGGTCTGGTTACAAAAATGTTTAGATAGCTCTTAGGATAGCTGTTGTATGTCTGGTTTTTCTTTGGCCCCCAAACAGCATCATAGTAGCCTTACACTTTACATATGCTTGTTAGGGCTAATAGACAGTGTCTGTTCCTTCTCTCTATTATGGCAATCATTCTATATGCTGATCAAATTAGCAGCCAGCTCCAAAAATCCTGGGAGAGCTTGCCTACTTCCAGCCCTGGCTAGGTTTTTTTTGTAGTTCAGAATATTGAGTCCAACCTATGGCGGTCAATTTTAGATTTGTGTAAATAAATGACATATTTTGAGGGGCTGGTAAAGTGGAAAAAACAGGTGAATATGCAGTTCTATTGGTTTAAGATTTAAAACCCTTTAATCCCAGTTTGAAGTTGGCAGTTAGTATATGCCAGTGACCACATGGCACAATGGAGGAAATACTTTTCTTAACAAAATACTGCCTTTTGGTCTCTCTAGATGGTAATATTTATGGCCTTAACGCATTCAGAAAGCCAGGCTGATTTTGACATCTGTTGAATACCTACCACAGCTAGATAATAATGTCCCTGCTTCTTTCACATTACTTTGTGGACTTAACCAAAATGAAACCTGATCGATAATGGGAAGCTTTGAGGGCTTGCGGCTTCTTCACTCTTGAGATTCCTCTGTAATAGTGTTAAGTGGAAGTGATTAGACAGGAGTTTTAGTTCTTAACCATTTGGGTTTACGGAACAGCCTGTGTGTGTGGTTCCTCTGTTTTGTTGTGGAGTAAGGTTCTTGGTCTCCTTTCCTGACTGCAGACCCTAGACTGTAGATTCTTGAAGACTTAAAGACAGAAAGGATAGTGTTTGGTCATGTTGAACTTGGTCAGCAAGGGTAGCACTTTACGAGGGGAAAATGTTTTAAGTTCTTTTAATGTTAGAAATTGATTTTGTTATATTATGGATGACTTTAAACTGCACCTGTTTTTCGGGCATTGAATATATATCCCATGTCCATATTCAGGGCTGTTTTAGTTTTTATTTTTGGCTATTCCTGAGATGGTGAAACAGTCCTTAAATTACTTATATCCTTCCCCTTTGCCAAGGGCATAAATAAATCTCAGCTAGGGTGAGCGTTGGAAGTTCTGCTTGACCTGAGGTGGACCAGCTTTTATATTGTGAGTTTTTTTCATTATTAGCATCTAGTCGCTGCCTCCAAGTGATCGTCTAGAGGTCTTCCTCTAACCTACTAACATTGAAAAACATACCTTCTTCCAGAAGCTGCTTTTGTGGATCCTCAGTCACTGTGGATTCTGAGGTCTGTGTTTCCATTGCCTTTTTAAATCATTCAATCAAGGGGAGTCTAACAGCTTCCAGGAAACGCTTGAGACTGAGGAGCCATCTGAGGCTTTATAACAAGGACTGAAATTTTCACTTTATGTACTCAATATCCTTATAAGGTGTGTATTAAATGTCCTTGACAGTGAAACTCAGTACGGGGGTGGGGGTCCCCGAGAAAAGACAGATCTTTCGTAGGAGTGGTTACTCATGTAAATGGGATGGAGTTGATAGTGTGGCAAAGTGATGGACTTTGGGTGAAAGATAAACCTCAGTTTGTGTTTTACCCCTGCTGCTTGTGACCTTGGGCAAGTCACTTTACTTTTGAATGCTGGTTCTTATCTGCAAAATTGAGGTGACTATTGGAGTGTTGTGAGGATTTTGAACAGGATGTTTGTAAAATTCCCACTTGACTGATATTAATCTAGATAAGTGAGTAAATTAGAATGTCTTTCTCTTGAGAATTTCTCTGCTATTTCACCAGGAGGCACCTGATTTACAATACTGAGATTTGAGAAGGAGTAGTGAAGTCACGTAAGGTTATCATGACTAACGTCAGACTCTGGTCAGTCAGTTCACTGTGTACATAAAAGGAGAAAATGACATGTACGGGTCGGCATTAGGATAACCATACAAACAGAAATTCCTCTGAGTACTTAAGGTTACTAGAGATCTTGAACGCTTGTCTTCCATAGCGTGGTCTTACCTTTTGGGTAGAAACCCTTACAAGGGAAGAGAAATAAGATTTTTTTTTTTTTCCTTTTCCCTGGAATTGGGAGGTGGGGTTCTTTATTCCTTCAACCTCTTTTCTGTCCATGAGAGAGGCAGCCTTACTCTCTGAGTATGGGACAAGGAAAATGAAACTTCGGCATTTTGGACTTAAAATATCTGGAAATTCCCAGCCTATGGTCTTACTTTTTTTTTCCAGCTTTTTGCTTTGGAAAATTACAAACTTCAGAAAAGCAACAAGAATAGTAAAATGAGTACCCATATACTCTTGCTCATTTACATCTACCAATCATTTTTGACTGAATTTGCCTTACCTTTAGTTAGCCGCAGATATTAATACAGTCTTGAAGTTCTTGACACTAGTCCTTATAGTAGGTTAACAAGGTGGACCTTTATCAAAGATAAATGTTCATTTGAAAGGGGAGAAATTTAAGTAGCAGCAAACGTCCTGTATTAACATTCTATTTTACATTTACTAACTAGCCCGAGATTTTAAGTACCAAGAGTATTAATATAAGGGCATGTGTCAAATTTGTGTCTAACTTAATAGATTTTATGCACGGTCATGTCATTACTTAATAAATTCTTGAGAGGGAAGCCATTGAGCTACTTCTGCATCCAAACTGGGCCTAGCATGGCAAATATTTGTGTGACTACTACACATTGTGCTGGGTCTTAGTGTCGTGAAAATAATTCTTGCTCTGCTACACACCAGTAGATTATTCCAGTGATGTGCAGGGTGTTATGGGGCACAGGAGAGAGAGACAGTCTTCTACAAAGGGGTAGAGTAAGAGTCCTCGGATGAGGTGCAATGACACTTACGCCGCCAGGCATAGCTCATTGGGCCATTTCTATCTCCCCATTTTACTGCTGTGACAGTTGCTGGTTAATAGGGTCAAACCAGTGGAGATGCCCAGCATTCCAGCAGAAACACAGTTAAGGCTGATTTTGTTTTAGCTGCTTCCCCTTTAGAATACATAGATTCTTGTGTGATGTACTTTGAGATAAGGCGGTAAGAATGTTCTGTTCTTTATAAATACACTGCTGTAGGATGTGTAATCCTGAACAACCTTCTTAAAGAAAGTGAATTCCTCAAATCTCAAAATAGAGAGAATTTCTGTGTCATATCTTAGAGCTGTAAAGAAGATAAAATGACATAAGAGGCAACCTGAAAGAATAGGGCTGTGGAGTCCCAGGACTTGGTTTTGCTACTTTGTAGCCCTGGAAAAGTATTCACATGTCTGAGTATGAGTGTTCTTGTACGTACAGTGGGTTTTCTCCCTGCCTTGGTGGTGGTCAAAGTTTAACTCTGTAAAATTGGAACACTGCCTGGCACAGTAGATACTCAGTAGATACTCCTTTTCTAGCACCATCATCCCCCACCCCACCAATAGTGCCTTACAGACGTGCATGTGTCAGACAGTGTGCTGCGAATTGGGGTACTGAATTGACCGTAGCGTCATAGTGTTTAAAATCGCCAAATTTAGCTGACGAGAAGCTATATATTACATGTGGGTCAAACACAGAATTTTAGCCTAGTTGTGCTTGCAACAGGGTTCTTGTTCTGGCTTTGGTATTTGGAGATCTGAGGTTTGCTGGACTATTGCAAACATGAAAAAATAATAGGATATTTACATCATTTCTGCCCTGCCATTAGTGCTATGGCATTTTGGCAAGGCTCTTGGCATCTCTGGGCCTTAGTTCCCTCTGTTGGATGAAGGGTCTTGGCTAGACAATTTCCAATGTTTAGTTTTGCTTGTATTTCGGAATCTTAAAAAGGCTAAATACTAAGTTGACTTTTTGTGCCAATTATAGATATGGAGTCTTATCTAATTAATACATCACTCTTATTTTTTTAGTAACAGTTTATCATCTAGAAGTAATTTTAGATTTAGGATTACTTATTTGTTCACTTTTCCCTGAGGGTAAAGAGGTGATAAATACTAGACATAACAGAATCTTCTTTTACTTGGGACTCTAAATAGTCTATCAGACCAAACTAGAGTTTTTCTTTTAAAATGTTTGTGAATTAGCCCTGGCTGGTGTGGTTCAGTGGATTGGGTGCCGGCCTGCGAACCAAAAGGTTGCCGCTTCAATTCCTGGTCAGGGCACATGGCCGGGTTGCGGGCCGGGTTCCCGCTTGGAGTGTGCAAGAGGCAGCCGATTATTTCTCTCTCACATCGATGCTTCTCTCCCTCTCTTTCTCCCTCCCTTTCCCCCTCTCTAAAAATAAATAAAATCTTTTAAAAAAATTTTCTGTGAATTAGAAAAGCAATGTGCTTTTTAAAAGAGAACATTTGAAAAGAGTAACAGCATATGTAGAAGAATTATCCATAATCCATTCTGCTTAGGGACAGTTAAAAGTTAAATTTTTTGTGGTTTGCAGTTGTTTATTACAGGCTGATCATTCTGGAGTTCAGATATTAATCACCAAATCTTAATTAGAGGGAAAAGCCGTATTAGAGTCTGACATACATGTATTTGAGCAATTGTGATTCAGTGCATTGCTGCTTCAAAATGTAAATGCCCTACTGAAAGCTATCACAGCTTGGGTATATGAGAGTATAAAAGTGCTGTGAAGGCACTTAAATCTTTGTGGGGGTCTTAACCGCCCTGTCTGGCATGTATTAGGTGTGCTGGGACATTCTAATTAGTTCATTGTACCTAGGTGAATAACACAGTTTTTACTCATGAACCAAGCAAGTTACGTTATGGTGTATTTAGTTACCCTGGCATGGCTTCAGAAGAGGGAAACTTTTTTTAAAACTTTTTTTTTCTTTTTTGCAATAGTTCTGATGTTTGGATACCACCGTTAGATTGCTGTATAAATTAGGATCTTCATATCCCTACTTGGTTATTCGTTCCACTCAGTAAGCTTTAGAAAACAGGGCATACTGTTTGGTGTCTGTTTAAAAGGAACATGTTTTCCTCTTTGTTTTTCCCAAATGAAAACTATTCTTTTTCCTGTCATAAAGGTGGTATATGTGATGCTTGTGTGTATTAACTCACTTAGTCTTCATAATGGGGCTGGTAACCCCATTTTACACATGAGGAAACTGGCATATAGAGGTTAAGCCATACTTAGCGTCTCCTGGCTGGCAGATGACAGCACCAGGATGATTTGAACCAGGCAGTCTGGCTTTAGAATTTGCTCATAGCTACCTCTTGCATGAGGAAAATAAAGTTGTGCATTCTAGCAGCCAGCTACTTTTTTTTTTTTTTCAATCCTTAGCTGAGGACATTTTTTCATTGCTTTTAGAGAGACGGAGGGAAGGAGAGACACAGACACATCAATCAGGTGCCTTCTCTTAATGCGCCCCAACCTGGGATGGAACTTGTGACCTTTCAGTCCGTGGGAGGATGCTCCAACCAACTGAGCCCCACAGGCCATGGCCCCAGCCACTTCTCTTAACATTTTAAAAATCATTCTAGATGTCTTTCTATTTTAGGTGTATAAAGTTTGCTTTATTAAGTTGTTGGTTTATATGGCAGCCTAACATTTTATTTAAAAGGCTGCACAGGATTCTCTGTTAACGAAAAGAAAAACTGAAGGGTGCCTTGGCTATATTCTCCATCCTTTCTTCCTCCCAAACAATAGTCTTAAGTAAAATCATGCTGTAAATGCAGACTGAAGACAGGTTTGTTGCCTTCACCCCTTCCTGATTGCCACCCCCTAAACCTCTGAATTCTGGAATCACTCTGGTTGGTGGGCAGTTCATATGAGGCCACCATTATCACTGAAATTTTTTTATAAATGTCTCTAAAGGAAACCAGTAGCTATCCAAGAAATTTATTATATAGCCAGGACTTGTCTTGTTTTAAAAGAAATGGAAGAAAAGCACCCTTAGATGTTCTTGTGCAGAAGTCAAGAGAGGCCATGGTGTTCGAAGGTCATGTAGTCAGGGCGGGGCTCACCTGTACATTGTTAGGGTCGTGATCGTGGATCAGATAGCAAAAAGAGAAAGTGTCTAAAAGCATGGAAGGCCAAAGATCAGAGCTTTAGACAACAGCCATATTTTGTTTTGTTCTGTTTTGTTTTTTAAAGGGTAGTCAGAATCGTGGACATCGATAAACTGAGGACCTAGGGAGAACCACCAGTGTCATGGGAAATGGTTCAGGGAGAAGGTTGGTAGTCTGTACCTGCCAGGTGCATCGTCAGGAAGGGCAAGGAGTTGGGAAAAGGAAGTTTGGTTTGGCAGTTATCTCCTTGCTGTGGAGCCAGCAGTATAGAGAGACAAGATAATGTTCTTGATAATTTAGAACATTCCGGTTTATATAAAGTCATAATAAGTAATCTAACAAAAGGAGAAATAATCAAAGGAACCTTGGAGAAATTACAGGTTTCTAACTCAAGCCAATTCAAGAATAAAGAAATTTTTAAATGGCATTTAAAAAACACTGCAGGCGTCTAAGGATGCTGTGTGCGCCCCTGAGGATAGCTTTTGCATGTCTAGTCATTAGTAAGCCAAAGCCTGTTTTCTTGTATTCTCTTCCTTTTTTAAATCGGTGACACATATCTGGTGTTAGGGACCAGTTCTGTATATCTCCTGTCAAACAGCAGAGACTGGCTTTAATTAAACCCGGAGCACTGATGTATAAACATTGAGCACTGACTTGTTTTCCTCTGTTGGAATGTGAATTCTCATTTTGATAGTATTTTGTAACATACTGACAGATTAGCAAATGAAATTATACAGCTTTCAAAAACCATTCATTCTGCCCTGGCCCGGTGGCTCAGTTGGTTGGATCATTGTCCCCATGCACGTGCTTCTCTCTTACATTGATGTTCCTCTCCCTCCACACCCTACCTCCCCTGCCCGCTCTACCCATTCCTCTCTAAAATCAGTGAGCATATCCTCAAGGGAGGATTAAAAAATAATATATTTTAAACCCATTCATACCATCACTGAAACTATGCTTACCATAAATGTGTGATTGTATACTTTGGTCCTAGAAAAATCTAGTAATTATATTTTGAATCCTTCAAGTCGCCCTTTTCGCTGCACATCAGGTTGGAGGAACCAGTCTTTCTTCCTCCCTCAGTTGCTTGAGCCAGTAGTTGGGGTTCTGCTCTTTCTTGGGGCTGCTGTACACAACCATGCAGGTTGTCATAGCCTAGCATATCAGTATGTTAGGCGTTTCTAAATGTTCTTGAGTACATGAGGCTTGCAAAAGGGCAGTGCAGACTATCATCAGACCAAGTGGTTTTCTCTATCTTTTTTTTAGCAATGAAACCCTTTTTTCACATGAAGTCAAATAGAAGTCCTGCTTATATAAATAGATACAATCCCCTGTTTCACTCTCTTTCTTTTAAACAAGTGAGCATTTGGACTTTGTAGAGCTTAAGTGACTTCTTCAGGATCACATAAAACCAGCATTGATAGAACTAAAGATTTGCACTGACAATTTTTCTGGTTGCTCTGTAATTGAATTCACTTGCTTGCTTTTCCAATAGTGAAAAGGAAGAAGATGATAGTGAAAAAAGAGAAGATCCAGGTGATAATTGGGAAGAAGGTGGAGGTGGTGGTGGTGGTGTAGAAAAATCTTCAGGTCCCTGGAATAAAACAGCTCCGGTACAAGCACCTCCTGCTCCAGTAATTGGTAATTTTAATATTTCATTTTCATGAAGATGTCTACTTTTTAAATATGCAGTCAGCTTTCAACTAAATACATATGTGTGGTGGGTTGAGTAGGGCTCCATTCCATTCCTGACAGGGAGATTTATACACACGTGTTTAAAGACTTTCACATCCAAAGGAATTTGTAAGTTAAGATACATGCCTTTCTGTAGGCTGGTTAAATTTATATGTAAACTAAGTTGCCAAATTTAAATATTTAAGCATTTATTTCAGTTTTGGACAGTTGACTAAGGAATATTGGCTACCTGTTTCACCTGTGTTTGTCCTCTGTCTTGCCAACCCCTCCCCCCGATTGCCCATTTTAATATCCTAAAGCACGAATTCTCAGATGGGCAGATTTTATCACTTTGAGGGGATAAAAAAAAAATGTTTCTTGGGGGATGATGAAATCTTTCACCTTGCAGTGGTTTTGTGGCCCATCAGGGGGCCAGCATATGTAAGCAGATATCCAGTGTATATCTGGTATTAACATGGAAAGGGGGCCAGTAGTGATTAGGAAAAAAGATGTTTAAAAGGGCTCCTTAGAAGGCAATAATGGAAAAAAAGTTTGAGAAACATTGCTTTAATGCAGCGATTTTCAACCTTTCTCATCTGTTACACATAAACTAATTCTGTGACACACCAAAAAAAAATTTTTTTTTGCCAATCTGACAAAAAAAAAAAGGTGTAATTTTGATTCATTCACACTGCATGGCTATTATATTGGCTGTTGTCATTTTTTTATTTGATAGCCTAAGGGAAAAGAGGTTAGTACCCCTGACTAAATAGTCAGGTATTGGACGTTTTAAAAATTCTTGCAGCACACTGGTTGAATATTGCTGCTGTAATGTATATCCATTATTTTATCCAGAATAATATAAAGAAAAACAAATCACCCCAAATCTTGCTGTCCAGAGATCACAGATAACTGCCATATCAGTATTTTTGCATCCTTTCTGGCCTTTTGCTATGTATATGTTTTTCCATCTAACTCTTTTTTTAACTGCGCCTGTCAGTGATCTCAGATGCTCTCTGCATTGCCCAAGTATCTGTCTTCATCTGATTTGCCCCATGAGCAGCATTTACCACAGTTTTTCGCCCTTTTGAAACGGGCTCTTCTGTTGGATTCCAGGACACCAAATTCTCCTGTCACCTCGTTGGCTTGTTCTCAATCTCCCTTGGCAGTCTCTGCCAGCAACCTGTGAATTTACATCATTAGCTCAGAGCTCTCCTGAACTCCAGACATGTTTATCTTAACTGCCTACCCAGCATCTCAGCCTCAGCATTTCCAAAACTCAACTCATGTATCTGCCGCACCCAACAGCCTTTCTCATGTCAGTGCTATTCATTCAGTCACCTAGGCCACAAACTTTGGAGTCATTTTTTGAGCCTTTCTCTTGCTCCAAACATAATTTTATCTGTCCATAAATTCTTTTTGGCTTACTTACAAAATAAATTCATATTTTATGTCTAGTTCTCAGCAGTTCTGCGGCCACCAGCCTGCTTTTGAACTGTCATTGTGTTACATGGACTACTGAGATAGTTTCTTATCTGGGCTGTCTCCTTCTCCACATACGCTTTTTTCCAGCACAGCCAACAGCGAGAGTGAACTTTTCAGATATAGTATAGCCTGTCCTGTGCCACTTGTAAGCCTTCGAAGGCTTCCCCTCTAATCAGAGTGGAAACTGAAGTTCTCAGGGACTTATAAGGCCTCAGACACTGCCCTGTGATTCTCCTTTTTTCTAACTTTTTCTTTCTCTTAATCTGAACTTGCTCACTTTGCTGTGTAGGCTCTTTGTACTGGTATTTTCAGCCTGGAATTTTCTTTTCCTTATATTGGGAGTTGGTAAACTTTTTCCATAAAGGTCGAGACACTAAATAATTTAGGCTTTTAGACTCTGTTTCTACAGACTGTTTTAATTACTCAGCTTTGCTATTGTAGCACAGAAGCAGCCATAGACCCCGTGTGCACCCAATGAGTGTGGTTGTTTCCAGTAAAACTTTACTTACAAAATCAGTTGTTGGACCAGATTTGGCTGATTTGCCAGCTCTTGTTTCTTGCCTTCTCCCTTCAGTCCTTTGCTCAGTTTTCACCTCTGACGACCTTCGGGACCACCTTATTTAACATCACAGCCCCTTCCAGCACCACCTTGCTCGTGGTGTGCTTGCTTCACAAACCCTTCTCTACTTTAATTTTTGGATGGCACCCATCTTTTTACATATTTTGTTTCCTGCCTCTAGAATAGCACTGTCTGGTAGTACTTTCAGCAGTGGCACTGTGCGGTGAAACATCGATGTGTGAGAGAAACATCAGTCGGCTGCCTCCTGCGCGCCCCCAGCTGGGGACCTGGCCCCCAACCCAGGCATGTGCCCGACTGGGAATCGAAATGGTGACCTTTCAGTTCGCAGGCCGGTGCTCAGTCCACTGAGCCACACCAGCCAGGGCTTATTAGTCATCTTTAGAATTAAAAATAAGCAACACGGGCATTTTACTAAATAAGGTTGTTTTTTTTTAATACACAGCATCTTATGTAATCCACTATCCAGGCAAATAAGCGATTAGCCACATTTCCTGGTATGTACGCCGAGTACGAAAGTGGTTGGGTTCTGAAAGGCAGCCCTTGATGAGGCCTGTCTCTGAGGTCCAGCGGATCTCTCTCCCACTTCCAGGAGGCTGACTTACAGAACTCATTTACATCGATAATTAAAGTTATACATGGAAGAAAAGTTAGAAGACTGTCTGGGAAAGTAGAATATTTTCACCTTTAGACATTTCCAGATAACTAACTTAACTTCTATTGTCCGGAAGCCGTATGTCAGGTATCGGCTTTATTTCTGTAATTGTCGAATGATCGGAATTACAAGACTAGTTCATTAAAGTGCCAAGCATTTGAATATTTTCTCTAAACTGTGATGCAATGTTAGTTACAGAAACCCCAGAACCGGCAATGACTGGTGGTGTGTATAGGCCTCCTGGAGCCAGGTTAACTACAACAAGGAAAGCACCCCAAGGACCACCAGAAATATATAGTGACACACAGTTCCCATCCCTGCAGTCCACTGCCAAGCACGTCGAAAGCCGGAAGTGAGTACTCTGATTAGCAGGTTGGGTTTTTTAACCCTGTCCCTTGGTGGGGAGTGGGATATAGGAGATACAAAACCCACGGGGAGGGGGTGCTCTTGACTGGTAAACCCCAGGCTGCACTGGATGGGCAGCTGAGAAATAGGGTGGGACCTAGTTGCCCTGGAGGGGCAGAGGGGCAAGGGCACCAAAGATAAACTTTGTCTGCAGAAGTCTTTCTTATCCCTGGCTTATGTTCTGTAGCTATGACAAAGCTGCCATGTCGTTCTCACAATCTAGAATTTGAGTACATTATTCCTGGTTTATGTTCCTTATAATATGGAAACTAGAAATGAAAGGGCAATGTTTTATTGTATTCCCAGTAAATGTGAATAGGCGGAAGACTTTGGCATTTATAAATCTAATATTAAAATCTTATTTCAGCAGGTACTTAAAATGAATGCTACCTGGAGTTAAATGACCACATATGGCACATCCACATCTTGTTTAGGGCCATGAATTTTTAAAATAAAATGGGAAGAATTGTAAATGATAGATGCATAATCGGTTTTTATTTGGGGGGGGGGGTCACTTTTAAAATAAATTCCAGCCTTTTTACCTCTTTGAGACCACAGTTGGCTTGATTTTAAACCTCCACTTGGACTCGCTCCTCTGCCCTGTCCTACAAAATAATGGTTAGCGACTCACCACACTCATCCTCCTTTATCTGATCCACTCCCACGAAGGAGTGAGGAGAAGTCATTGAATAATGAGTAAACTTTATGTGAGTTAGAAAATTGTTGCCCTTACTTAGGCATAAAGGGAAATGTATTGTCTATTTGCTAATAGTAAAAGTGAGTCTTAGAAGCAGTTTCCATGTTATTAGAGAGCTTTTTAACTTTCCAGTTGTCTTCAGGTTGGCCCCCAAATAGCTTTGCAGTTAATAGTGAATACTGCAGTGGATTTGCTACTACAGAACATGGAACCATAGAGCTTCAATTACAGTATTCTATGTTCTCTATTCAATTGAAGCCTTAAAAATGGTTTGATAAGGGTTTTATATACTAGTATACCCCTCCTGTCTCTCCCTCAAGATTCCTCTAAGGGTGGCTTTTTTTTTTTTTTTAACTCAAGGAAAAATATTTTTAAAACAGCCTCAATAAATATTTACTGATTACATTTATTTTCCCTTAGGGATAAAGAAATGGAGAAGAGCTTTGAAGTAGTAAGACACAAAACTAGAGGTAGGGATGAGGTTTCAAAAAACCAGGCCCTTAAACTTCAGCTAGACAACCAGTATGCTGTGCTGGAAAATCAGAAAAGCAGCCCCACACAACACAGTTAAGGAGTGGTCTTTGCTAACCCCTCTAAGGTAACTAGACCACAGCTAACCACCGTGAACAGCCACTCACCGCCTGACCTCTGCTGGATCTACGGCGACCGGCGCAGACCCCTCGATAAAAGCGACCAGCCCTGTTGCACTGTGGAAGTTTCATGCGTACAACTGCTCTTTATGTATATTGAATACAGGGGGATTTTCATTGTTATAAATGTGTGATCTAGATTCAGCAGTGTTCTTTCATAATAATTACTCGACAAATACAAAAAAAAAACAACCACACACAAAACAACCCACAAAAACTGCAGCCAGTGGTCATTTCAAAATCTTTTTATGTTCAGATACTGAGCCTTTGTAAGGTTGACTACCTCAGATTTGCTGCACTCATGGGGACTTCATGTGGATCACAACTTCTGGACAAGAAAGTTACAGCTCTTAAATGTTGATATGAAACTTGAAACCAGCTCTACTGGATTCCTATCATAAATCCTGCAGAAAGTCAGCCATCTGGGTTCTGATCTGCTGTAAAAGATGAAGATTTAAGTGACCTTAATGAACCTGTCCTGTACCCCACCCCTAAGGAATGCTCTCTGTAGTGGGCTGTGGCTATATTAGACTTCATGGACCGTGCCGCTCTCAAAAGAACTGATGTGTCCAGATATCTGTGTGGGGCTGTGATTTATAATTTAACTTTGAATTGTATTCTGAGGTAACCACAAATTCAACCAAACTTGGGTCCACCAAGTGGGAAAGGGGGTATGGGAGGGGATAATCTTGTTTCTTTTAGAAATTTTTATTTGGATAGAGCTTTTTCTATGTTCTGCATTAAGGCCTTTTTTTTGCTTTGACTTGGAAGAAGTCCTTTGAACAGAGCATATTGCTTGGTTAAGTAAGTGACCTGAATATGCATTACAATTGTGAAATGTCTCATGAAATTGCCAATCCCTAGAGTGGAACCAAATAGCCTTTGATGTAAAGGGCAGTGAATGCAGGGGGCTCTACTTCAGGTGCTGCTAAAGCCTCCTCGAATCAGGTCTAAATTGTAAAGTGAACTGCAGTTTCTGCTCAGGCCAAGGGAGTCACTGACCTGTTCTATAAATTCAGAGCAGTGTGAGCAGAACCTCAACCTTAAACCCACTTAGGTTTCATGGATCTTGCATGATCCTTGACAATTTCTGATATATTTGTGCCCAAATAAACGTTTAAGTTACTGGACATTCTGTAGATGAAGCGATTGTCCCAGGGTGACTCAGTTAATCAGCCTTTGGTGTGTCTTTATGCTGTTGATTTGGAAAGGGGCGAAAGACAGGTGCTATAGCACTTGTTTTTAATAATTATAGCTTAAACTATCCAGTAATTTTTAGTCCTTAAAAGGGACTTCAGGAAGATACGATTACTGAAAAGTTTCTTTCCATCTAATGAGAGTCTGGTAATTTCCTAGTTTTGTATCTTTTGTTCGATAGAAATATTTCAAAGTGGTATGTGACTACTTGATGCAGAGTCTGGGTTTCTCTATAATAAATCCCTTAGCCAAATGGCGGGAGTTGCAGACTTGCTACTGGCAAGAGTGAAGCAAACGGGTGAGTAAAACTGTCCTGATGTGGGAGCATATTGCTGTGGGCGTTTAGTCTTGGTAAAAGTGTCAATGCAGGAATCGGACTCCTTGAGGGGTTACAAGATCCCCCGACAGGAGCTGCCAATCATTTCTGGGCAATAATGTTGGTGTTATTTGAGGCGGTACCAGGATGCCTGCCTTCTGATGCGTCTGGGGGAGCTGCTGAGCAAGCCAAGGAGAGGTTGGATGATTAAGCGAGAAACGGAATTCTTGGTTAAACTGAAGACTTCATTTGGGAACCAAAAATCTGAACAAATCACTTGGACCTCGAACCACATATTTTCCCTGAAAATACGCATTTTTCCCAGCAAAATTTTGTTAAGGGTTGTGTTACTGAGGAATGAACTGAGGTGGATATGTGGGACGTATTTAACAGCATACTGTACTAGAAAGCCGAAGACCTTCAGGAGATGTAAAACCAACTCTTGTTAAAACTTTTTAAAAGATTGCAAAATTAGCAAAATGCACATGAATCAAGTTTTAATAGACTGTATGATGGGTGGATAGGCTGTCCATTGTACCATTTCTTTCTTTGACTTCTCAGGCATGGTTTGGCAGTGCAAGAACTCTGTAACATTAACAAATTCAATAAAAAAGTATATGGATTTAGGAGTCTGATGGTTTTTATTCTAACCGTTCACCTATTTTCTGTCTTTGAAAGTGGTAAGTTGATGTCATGCCTCCTTTGCTGTGGGAGGATGATAACATTTTCATCTCAGGAGTGAACTCTGAGACCTGTTTGCAGAGCACCCTGAATGTTAAAAAGACCTGGAAGGAACGTGGCTGCAAAGCTAGGATGGATTTCTTTTCCAGAGAAAGTATTGAAGTGTTTCTCTGTCTTCATTACTGTATTCAATTGTGTTATCTTAAATCCTGGCAAGGGAATCTACAGTCTTTACTATGTAGGCTAAACATTTGCGGCATTGTCCTTTGAGAAGCTTATAAATATCTCAAATGAGCATCCATTTTCAATTTCAGGATTTAGTCTAGATGGTAGTCCCAAAATTTCTGAACTAGAGAAAGTATATTTCAAGTCTCTGTTGGTAATGGAGTTTAAATTTGCTATCTGGTCATTATTGTAGTAGGTTACTAGTTTGTTTGTTTTGACACCCCTGTTTAAAATAGAATACACACAAATAAACACACCTCATCGCCCTTCCCTCCTTTAAGTTTTTTAAACCAACTTTTGTTTTTTTGAGGTAAAAGTCACCTTTCAAAAGTATACAGTTTTTAAGTGTTTTTTAGTATATTCTCGAAGTTGTGCAGTTACCACCACTCTTAATTCTGGAACATTTTCATCACCCTCAAAAGAAGTTCTACACCCGTTAGCAGCCCTTTCCCACTTAGCCCTCAAATTCCCCAGCCCTAGGCAACAAGTTTTTGTCTCTGTAGATTATCCTGGACATTTCATATAAACGGGGATATACATCCATCATTCGACTGGCTTTGTTCACTTGGCATGTTTTTAGGCTCCTCTGTTGTAGCATGAATCTGTACTTCATTTTTATTGCCAGTCAATTGTGTGGATATGCCACATTTCATCTATCATGTGATGAAGATTTGGGCCTTTTCCACTTTGTCCTCGTCATGAATAATATTGTACAAACTTTCATGTACAAGTTTTTGGGTCAACATGTTTTCAGTTTTCGGGTACATACCTAGGTGTGAAATTGCTGGGTCACACGGTAACTTTGAGCAACTACTGAACTCCTCCAAAGTGGCTGCACCACATGGCATTCCCACCGGCGATGTGAGGATTGTAATTTCTCCCTATCATAATTACTTGTCACCTGATTTTTCAAGTCTAGACGTCCTAGTTGATGCGAAGCGGTATCTGCATGGTTTTGATGTGCTTTTCTGTAATGACGTGATGAACATCTTTTTGAATGTTTATAGGCCATTTGTATGTCTTTGGAGAAATGTCTATCCAAATCCTTTGCTAATTTTTAATTGAATTTTTGTCTTTATTATTGAACCATAAGCATTCTTTATATATTCTGGATACTGATCCCTCATTAGACACATGATTTGCAAATATTTTCTCCCATCTTCACTTTCTTAGTGTCTTTCAAAGTATAAATTTTTAATTTTGATAAAACCCAATTTATCTTTTTTTTTTTAGATGCTTGTTCTTTGGGTATATTTAAGAAATAATTACCTGACCCAAGGTCATGAAGATTTATGTGTGTTCTAAGTATGCAGTTCTAGCTCTTTCGTTTAGGTCTAGTCCATTTTGAGGTGATTTTTGAGTGTGGCATGAGGTAGGAGTCCTATTTCATTCTTTTACATGCAGATACCCAGTTGTCCGGCACCATTTGTTGAAAAGACTCCTCCATTATTTGGCCCACTAAACATTTCACCTGTTCATATCCCTCTACTAGAATGTGAAGTTTGGAGTCGAAATCTGTAGGAAGGGGTGTTAGGAGTTTGTGAGTCTGGGTAGGATAGGAATTGGGGAGTGAGGTCAGGCTGAATGTGGAGTAGAGACAAGCTAGGAAGGAGAATCAAGAACATAGAGAATCATTCACACGTTCTGATAACAGGCGCCCTAAAACTGCAAGTTTGTAATGGTTTTAATTCCTCACCCAGCTGCTGTAACTAGACATTTACGATGCCTGCAGAATTCAGGCAAGCTACGGATTGCTTCTCTTGAGCTTGATACAAAAATAGTGGGTATTATTATGAAGGATATGTTGACATTTTAAAAGCTCATTTAAATAAGCATTTTATTACCTAAAAATAAATGACTAGGTGTACATCAAGGACTTAGGTTATACATATAAATAATCATTAAGATAGCTATGCCTTTTGCAATTGTAGCCCCGTGAGAACTAGAATTCTAAATAACAACTGGGTGCAGTAACACAGAAGCTGATAGGACTTATGTTATCAACTCTTTTACTTGTGAATATCCTACCCTACCTTAACTTCACAGGGATCCCGTCTGAGCATGCAACAAGAAGTGTGTGAGGACAAGGTCCTTTCTCTCCAGTCACACCAGCTAACTGTACGTAGGAGGGAAACAGCATCCAGACTCTTGTTACTGGACTTGAGCAGACAGCTGCAGTGTCAGGTGAGAGGTCGGGCTAACAAGCATGTAGGAGGCAGTCACTTTCTCACTCAAAATGGAGGTAGATTTAACAAGGAATGACTATAAAACTTTATTGCAAATATTTAGTGTGATGTTCTAAATTTTGCAGTGATATTTTTGGAAACCTCTTGCTGCTTTTAAGATTCCCTCCTTTAACCTTGGGTAGCGTAATATTAATATACCTTGGTGTGTGCTTTCTTGGGTCCAACTTCTTTGGGACTCTGAGCTTCCTGGACTTCCTGGAAGTCTATTTCCTTTGCCAGACTGGGGAAGTTCTCCTCCATTATTTTTTCAAAGAAGTTTTCAATTTCTTGCTCTTCTTCTTCTCCTTCTGGCACCCCTGTGGTTTGGATGTCGGAATATGTAAAGTTGTCCCACAGGTTCCTCAGCCATTCCTCGTGTTTTTTGAATTCTTGTATCTTCATTCTGTTCTGGTTGAATGTTTATTTCTCCTTTCTGCTCCAGATCGTTGATTTGAGTCCCAGTTCCCTTCCCTTCACTGTTGGTTCCCTGTATGTTTTGCTTTATTTCACTTTGCATAGCCTTCCCTTTTTCCTCCATTTTGCGACCATACTCCACCCTTTCTGTGAGCATCCAGATTACCAGTGTTTTGAACTCTGCATCTGATAGGTTGACTATCTCTTCATCATCTAATTCTATTTTTGAAACTTTGATCTGTTTTTTCCTTTGGACCATATTTTTTTATCTCTGATGTGCCTGTTAAGTTGTAAGGAATGGAGCCTTAGGTATTTGCCAGGGCGGGGCAACCCATGTCACTGCCTTGTGGTACTGTATGTGAGGGAGGGGTTAGAGAGGGAACAGTGCCACTTGCTTGGCTCTTGGCCGGCTCTCAGTCACTTCCCTTGCTACCCACTAGCCAATTGGGCCCTTCTGGTGCTGATTCCTGGGTGGGTGGCTTTGCGTATGTTCTAGGACCCTGTGGGTCTCTCAAACAAACCCCCCTATGGGACTGGCAGTTTCTCCTGCCACCTCAGCCCCCACAGGTTTTTACCAGCAGAGGTTGAGGCTTTCTTTTCCTGCACTGGAACTCTCGGTTGCGCGGTCTCTCTCACTCCCCAGTTGTTCCTCCCGGTTTATCCGCACTCAAATGTAGGACCGCCCGGTCAGCCAGCTGCTGCCTTGCCACACGTCCTCTCCCCTTGGCTGCCCATTTCTGCCCCTCCTACCGGTCTTGATGAATGCTGCTTAACTCTTTGGTTGTTGGACTTCCATATAGTTTGATTTCCTGGAAGCTCTGGTTATTTTTTGTTTTTAAATTCGTTGTTGTCCTTCTTATGGTTGTGCGAGGAGACAAAGTATATCTATCTATGCCTCCATCTTGGCCGGAAGTCCTAAGGGCGGGTAGTCATATTTCTAAAAGCATGTTTCGGATACCGTTCAGTGGAAGGAAATGGATATTGAAATTGGGGGAAAAGACCTGTAAGCTGAAATACGAGTCATTTTTATTTTTATGTACTTTTTTTAGAGTTCAGTATTACCAGTATAAGGATCATTTTTAATAGTTCCTCAGTCATCATCAATATATTTACTGTAGCTACTTTGTTTTTCATCTCTATACAATAATTTTATTGTTTGACTTGTGTCCTGACAGTGAGTTTGACCATTCCAGAATGTACTCACTGTAAATGTTAATTGCTTTACCCTACTCCTGGCTACTTTTAATTTGCCCTTCCATTTTGTTTCCCAGTTACCACACCTCTGGGTTTTCAGGGTTTCTTTAGAATTCCGTAGTTCTCCCTGTTGACTGTGGAATGAACCATAATTAACTTTACCAAAGATGAGCTCAGCAGCTGCTCATCTTGGGAGTTGGAAGCTCAAACGCCCATCCCACCTACGTGCTTAGCCTGTGGTTTGGTTCACTCACCGGCTGCTGCATTTTAGGGCCGTGTTATGGGCTGCAGGGTTTGTTTGGGCTTTTTTTAGAGAGAGGGAGAAAGAGAGACATCAATGTGTGGTTGCCTCTCAAACGCCCCTTGTACTGGGGACTTGGCCCGCGACCCAGGCATGTGCCCTGATTGGGGAATCGAACCAGCAATGCTGTGGTTCACAGGCTGGCGCTCAATCCACTGAGCTACACCAGCTGGAGCTTCAGCACCCTTTTTAATGGGCATGTAGAGGAATCCTCTGAGGCTTGTCTTGGGCTTTAACTTGCTCATACTACGGTGGTTTCCTTCCCTGGATGTCTCTGATTTTGCAGTTCAAATTCATGCCTTTAATTAGAGACCGAATTAAACTTGGAAGTCAGGAACTCCAGCCTCAGTGGCACCATGGCCGTGGGGTGAAAGCAGGCTGCAAGCTTCCATCACATTCCTTTGTTCTCCCCTGGCACTCCCTTCTTTTCTCTCTCCTTTTTTAAAACCTCAGCTCCATTCTGTGAAGACTTTTAAATAGCAAATCACTTGTTGGAATTTTTTTAAATTACTCAATATTGAACCTTGGGCCGGGCACCCTTCTAAACAGGTAACAAATGTTACTCATTTAATCCCTTAAAGACGGAAAATAGGATCTGAAAGGCTAAGCAGTTTGCCTGAACCACTTGGCTAACAGAGGAGCCAGGATTCCACCCCAGGTGGTCTGACTCTAGCAGGTTCTTAACTGCGAGGCTTGGCTTCCATGCCTCTTGCTAGATTTAAGCAAGAGAAGGAAAGTAGGAGACAAATGCTCCTTGGAACCTGACTTAAAAGGTGCCCTTTGCCGTATCCCCATCCAGAAGCCAGCATGGGAATCCTAGAGACTGTCTTCTTGACCACCCCCCTCTCAAAGCGGCGGAATATAGATCTCCCAATGTTGAGGTGAGTTGTACTATATTTTAATGGCTGGGGGAGGGATTTTTGGGGATGTTTTATGATGAAAATTTTCAAATACATTAGTACATAGTATAATATCCTTGAACCCCCAACTCCAGCTTGAACAATTACCAATTTGTGGCCACCCTTTACCTGTAAACACTCTCCCCATTTCCTGGGTTACTTAAAAACTAATCCCAGGCCCACTTCATCCATAAATATTTCACCCAGGGATAAATACGCAACCATAATACCATTATCACACCTAAAAAAGCAAACAGTTAATATTGAATATCCTGTGGGTGTTAAAATTTGTCTCATTTCTCATGGCTCTTTACAGTTGGTTTGTCTAAGGCAGAGAAACCAGACAAGGATGTCCCGTTGCATTTAGTCTTTCAAGCCTCTGATAGTTCCCCCAATTCGTTCTTACCGTTTAGTTTTTGAAGATACCTGGTCCTTTGGTTCATAGAATTTCCCACACTCTGAATTTAGCAGGTTGCCTTCCTGCATTGCCTACAGCGTGCCAGTTACTAATGTATTGCCTTTCCTTCCCGAAGCTGCCCTGCGTTTCAGGAGCTCTGGGCCCTGTACACATCTCTCCGTAGCCAGTAGAGGGCGCTGGAGGAACACCGTAGCATTAGCAAGAGACAAGGTCTTGTTCTCTGGGCAGCTAGCAGGTGACCAAAGGGGCCCTCATGGTTCCATGTGTCTCACACCCTCCAGTTAAGCTGCTCTGCCACTGGCAGGCTGGGTGTTACCAGCCATGCTCTCCCCTCACGGGCTTGAGTTTCAGCCTTGAGAGGCCGGTAGTGTTCTAAGTGCCCTCCTTGTTCACACTCTCTCTCAGAGCTACGAGGTGGTGGCTGCTTTCTGTGATTGCTACTGCTGTTCCCAAAGTACTCTTCTGCCCTTCTTTGTAGTTAGCCGCCTTTTTACTATTTTTTTCCCTGTTTAAATTACTGGTTTAATTTGTTTCCAGACTGAATGCTGGCCGATGAAATGGTACCTAGAACAGTCTTGTGAGACACGCCTGCAGAGATTGGATTTGGGAAATTGGGTTGGTGGTGCCTTTGGCATCTTCCTTGCCAGTGGGAAATGGAATGATGATCATTCCTGGTGTGTGCTGGCGTTACAGCTAAGCTACCACCTCTGCTCGTGGTGAGGTGTCTACTGCAGCAAATGCCTCCGGGCCCCTGAGACTTGGATTTTACTTGACTTCTACAGCAGTGATGACCTCTGCAAGGACTAGCATGGAGTTGTTTCTGCAGGCTTGAGAGTGCTTACAGAAAGAAATGGCAAACTCAGATCCTTAAACTCTGAGCTCAAGTCACAGTCCGAGGACCAGAGAGCCCCCATGACAGCTCTGATAGAATCATTTCATGTAGCCAGGGGGCTGATGTTGCTGAAAATCACACACAATTTAATTATACGAGTTACAGAATTACATCAGTTGAATTCATAACCTTATTAACATTTCTCATGTAAAATTAAAATATCACCTGGGAAGGGTGGGCCCTGAAACTTGGAATAGCAGCATCTGCGAGGACTCAAACTATACTGAGAGTCTTAAAACTTCACATTTCTCTGAGCCTCCCTACCCATGGACATAATTTACCCTCTTGTGTTAGCCTTGAAGATCCTGCGGTACCTCACTTGAGACAGATTGCCTTGCAAAGAGATGCTCATGCTCAAGAACTTAATTTGTTGCCACTACACCCATAACTAGCATGACAAAAACAGGAAAAATTGTAAGCTTTTTCTAAGACATACTGGCTGAACTCTGGGGAGTATGTCTGGGAGTGTATTTGAAGGGTGTTAGAGCAAGGAGAACAGAATGTAACACAAGATCGAACTGAATTAATTGATAATGGGTGCAGTTACTAGAGATTCTGGATTTAAAGTATAGCAGCTTCATTGTTTGGATTTGACTAAAACTCGGAGTCCATGGTGGCCTGTGTTTAATGAAGCTGAGATGCTGGGGCTTCCATAGCACGAGGTGGAGGGAGAAATCAGAAGCCTGGTTAGCATACGTCAGTGACACGGTTAAAATTTTTTTTCTTGTGATGAGAACTTTTAAGAGCTAACCTCGTTCTTAGTAACTTTCAGCTATACAATACAGTGTTATTAACTGCAGTCACCATGCTGTGGAGATCATCCCCAGGACTTATTTTATAACAGGAAGTTTTAAAAGCTTTAACCACTTTCACCCATTTCACCCACCCCCACCCCCACCTCTTGCAACCTCCAATCTGTTCCCTGTATCTGTGAGTTTGGGTTTCTTTGTTTACTTCCACATGTAACTGAGGTTCTACAGTATTTGTCCTTCTCTGCCTGAATTATTTTACTTAGGATAATTCTCTCGAAGTCCATTCATGTTGCCACAAATGACAAGATTTCCTTCTTCTTTTTGGCTGTATAATATTCGTGTGTGTGTGTGTGTACCTATCAGTTACGCTTTCCTTAGTTATTCTTCGATGGACACTCAGGTTGTTTTCATGTATTGATATTGCAAATAATGCTGCAGTGGAAATGGAGTGCAGATATTTATTGGGGTAGCCAAAAAGTTTGTTTGGTTTTTTCTGTTAGATGGTTCCAGTAGCACTTAATTGTCTTTAACTTCATTTGAAACAGTACATTAAAAGGACCATACACCACAATCAAGTGAGATTTGTTCCAGGGGTGCAAAGATGGTTCAACATCCACAAATCAATGTGATGCAACCACATTAACAAAATGAAGGGTAAAAATGATCTGATCATCTCAATAGATGCAGAAAAAAATCGACAAAATTCAACATCCATGATGATAAAAACTCCAAACAAAGTGGTATAGAGGGAATGTACCTCAATATAGCAAAGGCCATATATGACCAACCCACAGCTAACATCGTACTCGATGAAAAAGCTGAAAGCCTTTCCTCAAAGATAAGAGACAAGAAAGGATGCCACTCTCAACACTTTAATTCAACACAGTATTGGAAGTTCTAGCCAGAATACTTAGGCAAGGAAGAAAAAAAGCATCCAAATCAGAAAAGAAAAATAAAAGTCACGATTTGCAGATGACATGATATTATATATAAAAAGCCCTAAAAACACCAAAAATCTGTCAGAACTAACAAATTAGTTAAAGTTTGGGGATTTTTTTGTTTTTTGAGAACCTTTCTTGCTTCTTCATGTAGGCATTTATTGCTGTGAACTTCCTTCTTATAACTGCCTTTGCCATATCCCACAGGTGTTGGTATATTGTATTTACATTATCACTTGTTTCAAGGTGTTTTTTAAGTGTCTGTTTATTTCAAGGCATTTTTTTTTTAACTAATTCTTTTTTTCTTTTCTTTGGTCTTTTTTGCGGGGGGCACTTTTTTAAAAAATTTTCTTAATTTTTACAGAGGGGAAGGGAGGGAGAAAGAGAGGGAGAGAAACATCAGTATGTGGTTGCTTCTCGCACGCCCCCCAACTGGGGACCTGGCCCACAACCCAGGCTTGTACCCTGACTGGGAATGGAACGGACAACCCTTTGATTCGTAGGCCAGCACCCGATCCACTGAACAACACCAGCCAGGAGTAGGTATTTTTTAATCTTTTTTTTTTTTATCTTCTTTGACCCATTAATTTTTCAGAAGCATGTTGTTTAATCTCATATTTGTGAATTTTCCAGTTTTCTTCTCGTAGTTGCTCCCTTGTTCCATACCGCTATAAGTTAGAAATAATGCTTGATATGATTTCAATCTTAAATTTACTGAGACTTGTTTTGTGGCCTAATATATGGTCTGTCCTGGACAATATTCTGTGTGGGCTTGAGAAGAATGTATATTTTGTTGCTTTTACCTGTTAAGTTCATTGGGTCTAGCATGTCATTTAAAGCCAATGTTTCCTTACTGGTTTTCTGTCTGGATGATTTATCCATTAATGAAAGTGATGTATTAAAGGCCCCTATTATTATTGTATTGCTGTGCATTTCTCCCTTTAGGTCTGTTAATATTTGTTATACATATTTAGGTTCTCTTATGTTGGGTACATTTTTGTTTTATATATTGGGTTGGCCAAAAAGTCCATGACCTTTCTTTCCATGAAATAAAAGACACATTTTTCATTTTTACCTATAACTTTATTGATCTGGATATTTTGAGTATGTCACCTATTTCCTGGACTTCTTTCAGGACTTCTAGTGGTTAGAGGCCCGGGGTTCTGCTAAACATCTTCCAAGGCATAAGACAGCCCCACAGCAAAGAATTATTTGGCCAAAATGTCAATAGTACCAAGAAATTTCACAAACCACTTTTAACACATTTGATTAGTCACAGCACCTTCTCCATATATGGTGCAAATAATTTTTTGCATTTCAGTTGCGTTTTTACCTTTCTTGAAATAATAAAGCATGATACATAAAAAATGTTGCATTATTTTCTTCCATCTTCAATATTAAAACGGCTACACAAAAATTCACCAATTTTGATAAGTTTTTTTAAGTACATGCTGACATGACAGCTGTCACAAGACAATCTACCAAAATTGTTTTGAATGAAGTTAAAGACAGCTAAGCACTGGTGGATCCATCATAAAGAAAAAAAGTAACACGCATTTTGGCTAACCCAATATTTAGAGCTTGTGTAATACCCTTCCTTGTCTTTTATTATACACAGGGTCTTAATGTCTATTTTGTCTGATACAAATATTCCTAACCCAGCTTTCTTTGGTTCCATTTTCATTAAATATCTTTTTCTATCTTTTTCCATCTATTCACTTTAATCGGTGTGTGTCCTTATTTCTAAAGTGAATGAATCCCTCGTGGGCATCATATAGGTGGCTCTTGTCTTTTTAATGCATTCAGCCACTCTGTCTTTTGATTGGAGAATTTAGTGCATTTTCATTTAAATAATTATCGATAGGTATATACTTATTACCATTTTATTGTCTTCTTGCTCTCTTCCTTTGTGTTCATGGTTTTCTGTAGTGGTACACTTAGTATACTTAGATTCCCTTCTCTTTATCTTTTGTGTACCTACTATAGGTTTTTGCTTCGTGGTTACATGAGCTTTCATTAAAAAAATACTTTTTTAAAAACATGTTTCTAGCGATCTATTTTAAGTCTACAGCTTACGTTTGACCACATTCTAAAGCTCCGTGGTTTTCCTCCACATCCCTTGCTTAATGTTTTGATGTCACATTTTACAATTTACTTTGTGTCTCCGTTAACAAATTATCGTAGTTACTATTGTTCTTTTTACTACTTTGATATTTTAACCTTCATACTAACTTTATAAGCGATTAACTCATCCTCTTTATAACACTAGATTATTCTGAATTTTACTACATATTTACCTTTAGCAGTGAGGTGTATACTGTCAAATGTTTCCTGTTACTAATTAGCACCCTTTCATTTCAGCTTAAAGAAATCCCATTAATGTTTCTTGTAAGCCAGTCTGGTGGTGGTGAACTCCTTTAGCTTTTGCTTGTCTAGAAAACTTATTTCTCTTCTTGTTCTGAAGAACAACTTTGCCAGGTAGAGTATGCCTGATCGGAAATTTTTTTCTGCACTTTAAATATATTGTGCTGTGCTCTCGTACCCTGCAACATTTCTGCTGAAAATCTACTCAAATTCTTATGGGGGTTCCATGTGTAAAACATGTTGTTTTTATTTTGCTGCTTTTAAGATTCCTTGTCTTTAACTTTAGGCACTTGCATTACAGTGTGTCTTGCTGTGGGCTTCTTTGGGCTTATCGAATTTGACCTCTCTGGGCTTCCTGGATCTGTTTTCTTTCCAGGTTAAGGAAGTCAGGCATTATTTCTGCTTCCTTCTCCCTCTGTTCACCTCCTGGGACCTCTGTAATGCAAATGATGGTCCACGAGTCCCTTAAGCTATCTTCACTCTTAATGCTTTATTATTTGCCCGCGGCTTCATTTAGTCTGATGTTGTCTGCTGTTGATCGCTTCTAGTGTGGCTTCCAGTTCTCTTATTGTATTTTTGAGCTCCGGGGCTTCTGTTTGGTACTTTCTTATATTCCCTATCTCTGTAGAAATTCTCACTTTGCTTATTCATTGTTCTCCTGAGCTTGATGAGCATCTTTATGATCATTCTTTTGAATTCTTTATTTTACTTATTTATTTTTAAGAGAGAGGAGAAGGAGAAAGAGAGGGAGAGAAACATCAATGTGTGGTTGCCTCTTGTACACCCCCCACCTGGGGGGGGGCCTGGCTTGCAACCCAGGCATGTGCCCTGACTGGGAATCGAACCAGCTACCCTTTGGTTTGCAGGCTGGCGCTCAATGCACTGAGCCACACCAGCCAGGGCTCATTATTTTGAATTCTTTATCAGGTAAATCACGTACCTGTCTTGTATTAACTCCTTTTTTCTAAGTATTATTTTGTTCTTTCATTTGAAACATACTCCTCTGTTTCTTCATTTTGCTTAACTCTGTGCATTGTTTCTGTGCATTAGATAAAACAGCCACCTCTCCCACCTGTGGAGCTACCTCGTGTAAGAGATGAACCTTATCATTCAACCCTGCCCTAGCTCCTGGTTGTCTCTCAAAACTTAGCGTTTGCCCAAGCAGGCTACTTTATTCTTCGTGGCTCTCAGTAGTCGAGGGTGTGCCAACACCTGCCAGTGCCCCCGAAGGTGGGGATCTTAGTCAGCAGCCGGATTCAGGTTCATTGGGAGCCAGATCCTCAGGCAGCTACTTTTAAAGCTTGTCCACGTACATTTTTCAGGGGAAGGCTGTGGCACGGGCATTTCCGTCTGCTTCCTCTGCACTCAGTCCTGGGGCGATGGCCAGTTAAAAATGTTTCCGTCCTGTTGAGCCTGTGAACACAAGCCCTGCTAGCCGCCGCCGGAGCCAGGCTGTTAAGGGATGAGTCCTCTGGGTGGTAGCCACCAGGGCTGAGGTGCTTTCTGGAGACAGAAACAACCTGAGGCAGGGCGGAGAGCGGGTGCAGAGAGGCCTCTCCCCCACTCCGATTTCTGGAGAGAATTGCAGTTGGTCCCTAGAAGAGTTTTAATTAGAAGCTTGCCCCCAGGCCACAGCTATGATGATAAACTAACAGGCCTCTTTCATAGAGAGACCAGGGGTAGTTTCAGTCTGCTGTCCGCCCCGGGCGTGTCCTGGTGGTGGCAGCTGGGTAAGAACTGCTTTCCTGTTTGTTACGGTGCTGTGGGGCCCATTAACAGAACTGCAAAACCTGGGGCACCAGACGAAAGCTCCTTTTCAGGAGATACTGGGGACCGGCAGCGAGGCGGAGGGCGGGTATGAAGATGGCGCTCACTCTCCGAGCTGTCTGGAGAGGACTGCTGCTGCCCCTTAGATAAAGCCTGTCCCTCTGGCTGCAGCAAGGAAGATATGCGAATAGGCCTTTTTCATAGAAAGACTGAGGGTGTGTTTCAGTCTTCCGTCCCTGGAATGCGCCCTGGAGGTGGTAGATAGTTAAGAATTGTCTGTCTGTTACGTGTGGGTCCCGTGACTGGAAGCCCTGCTGGCCACCTGAGCCAGGTGAAGCGTTGTCCCCTGGGCAGCACTCAACTGGGGCAGCAGAGGATGCACGAGCTTCTCTCTGCAAGGCGTCAGCAGCTGAGAGCACCGAGAGGGAGAGCCCAAAGACAGTGCCCACTGAGTTCTCTGGGAAGGGTTACAGTTGGCCCTTAGAGGTGTGATTAATTAGAAGCCTGCCCCTCAGGCTGCAGCAATGCAGATGGGCTATTAGGTCTCTTACCCTGAAAGAAGGGCCATTTCTGGCTGCTGCCTTCTCTGGTGTGCCCAGGCGTGTAGCCCCTGGTCAGGGACTCTGTCTGCTCGTTACGTTCCTGTGAGACCCGAGAGTTTGGGCCCCGCTTGCCACCAGAGCCATGTGATCAAGGGGTGTTCCCTGGGTGGCAACCACAAAAACCAGGGCGCCAGATAAGCACACAGGCTCCTTTCTGGAAGATCCCAACGAGCTGCGATGAGGCAGAGGGAGAGCGCGAAGACGGTACCAGTTGGTCTCTACCTTTGCAGAGTATGTCAGTAGTCCCTAAGATCTGTGTTAAATTATGGCCCACAAGCTTTAAGATAAGCAAAAGGCCCCGTTCACACAAAGATAGCACTCTGGTTGGCTGCCTCTGTGCTGGGCCCTGGCGTGGGTGACTCCGCTGGAGCCCTTTCAGAACGTTGAGCCATTTCTCAGATTGCTCTCATCTAGTGGGCCTCGTGGATGCAAGCCCCCCGGCTTTCGGAGCTAGGCGTTTTGGGGATTCCTCCCTCAGGGAAGCCTGGGGTTGTGAGTTCCCTCCTTTTTTGCGGGTCATTGCCCCAGGGGTGGGGGTTTATGGTGATTGCGTTTCAGCCTCTCCTGTACATACATTTTGCTGTGGGTTTTTTTTTTTCATTTGCCCAATTGTGTAAGAGTTGCTTAACTAGTTTTTGGGTTTCTTTCAGAGGACATTGTGCTGTATATAGATGCAGATTAAGTGTGTCTGTGGGAGGACTTCAGATCAGGATCCTGTAACATCACCGTCTTGAGCCAGAACACTCCAGACACAGTTTTGATTGATTGTATTGATAGGTATAGGATCTGAAGCCTTGATCAAATTCCAGTTTAATTAATGGGGGTAATAAATATTCTCTGTTCTTTATTGTATCACATCAGGAAGCATGTCTGGTTGTCTTCTTGAGTGATGAGTGAATTTAGGTATTGTTACTTTGATATCCATCATTATAAAATTCCCCATTTGCTTAGATCTGTGATTTCGTTATCATCAGTTATAAAATGGTTTGCTTCTACCATTTCTTCTGTACTTATTACCTGGAATTACTCTATAAAGAAGAGTTTTCCCTCAGCTTGTTACCCGACAGGGGCCTGCCCCGAGTGGCTCTGCCCGGGGCCAGCTGCCGTGTGTGGCTTCTTGACTTCATGTAGGTTTCACAACATGAGTCCAGGTGACTGTGAGGAGCGTTTATTAAAGGTGGGGACGGTGAAACAAGGGAGGGCTTAGCATAGAAGAAGCAACAGGAGAGCCTGGGCTGGGCTGCCATAGTTCACTGGGAGGTCAGAGAAAAGGGGGCTTCGGACACAGTGCCTGGGACAAGCTGCCAGCTGCCCATTGCCTTAGAGTTTAGGAGACGTGTGCCTGTGGGGAAGAAGAGGGGAAAGGGAATGGAGTGGGCCCTTGAGGCACTTCTCTGTCTCTTGCAGGTGGGAATCTTAGGGGAGGTCTCAGGACGGTTTCAGGAGAATATTCGTTAGTTCTCCAGGTGAGCCCTTTTTCAGGGTCCTGGTCTCCACTGGCTGGTCAGTGGCAGGGTAGGGGGTCTTTAGTCACTACAGTTGGTTCTGTGTCCTTGCCCACCTGGTTTTGCTGCTTTCCTGGGCCTGGAGCTGAAATACAACTGGGGCCTGGATGTGGTCTCCAGGGAGGCAGCCATCTGCACCTGCCTGTAAAGTGCTCCGCCTTTGTGTTCAGCTGTTTCCCTGTGCCACTTGCCAAGGAGTTTTCCTAGCTTCTTACTCTCCTGTTCTAAACTGTCAGGTGATCCTGAAATGCAGTTGACACTGACAGGACAATTGCTTGATTCTATACTTTATCAGTTTCTATTGCTTAAAGAATTCTTTAATATTCTTCCATGACTTGAAAAAGCCTAAACAAATGTCTGTGCCATGGCGTTTCTTTCTACAAATACCTCACAAATTTAAAACACTTGATAGTTTTAATTGCAGATTCCCAACTTTGCAGATTCCCAAATGCTAATTAAGCATGAGATGGCTCTGCCAAAGAGCCAATACAACTCAGGGCGGAGGGAAAACAAACTGGGCGCCTGGCTTATTGACAGAGCTAGACTAAAGGGAGTTTGGGGGCTATAGGGCAGGGACCCACACACTATGGCCCGCTGCTTATGTTTTGTTTCCAGCTCTGCATATCTGAACTTTTATTGTTTCAATTTTCATTTGAGGATATTTTTTGATTTTATAGAGAGAGGAAGAGAGTGGGAGAGAGAAGAGAAACATTGGTGTGAAACAGATATCAGTTGCCCCTCTTATGCACCCCAACCAGGACTGAACCCACAACCTGTTGGTGTATGGAACGATGCCCCAACTAATTGAGCCACCCAGCCAGGGCTGAACTTTAAAAAAAAATTAAGTTTATTGAGATAATTGTAAATGAGCAGTTTTACAGAAATACAGTGATCCCATGTACTCCTTACCCAGTTTCCCCAACTGTAACATCTTGTAAAACTACACAGCACATTACAACCAGGAGACTGACACCCACAAGGTCCAGACACAGTACAGGATACCTCTCTGCTTGCTAGAAGATATGCTGCCCAATGCGGTCATTTAATAAAGCCAGTTGTATCTTCAAGTTTATATAAAAAAGTGATTCCCACAGTTCCATCACAAGAGTCCCTCACGTTTCATTTTACAGCCATACCAATTCCCGCTCCCAACTAATTTTTAACGCTGCCACGCTTTATTCAGGTCACAACCTTATTCCCAAGAGCAAGGTCTGGCTCTGGGACGGTAAAGGCAGGCCAGGCCTCCTGCCCAGGTGCTGGAGACAACTCGAGTCTGCATGGGGCTATCCTGCCTTTCTTGCACATTTTTTTTAATTTTAAATAATTTTTTTATTTTCAGTTAGTTTCAGGTGTACAACCCAGAGATTAGACATATAACTTACTAAGTGATCGCCCAGATAAATCTAGTATCCATCTGATATCAATCATTACAATATCAACTGTTTCCTATGGTGTACTCTACATCCCTGTGAGTATTCTGTAACTACCAATTCGTACTTTTTAATCCCTTCACCTTTTTCACCCATTCCCCCACCCCACTCCCATCTAGCAACCATCAAATTGTTCTCTGGCCTTGGCCGGGTAGCTTAGTTGTTTACAGCATCGTCCTGATAAGTCAAGGTTGTGGGTTTGCTCCCTAGCCAGGACACATACAAGAATCACTCAATGAGTGCATAAATAAGTGGAAAAACGAATTAATGTCTCACTCTCTTCCTCCTTCTAAATTAAAAAAAAAAAAGTTCTCTGAGTTTCTGTTCTGCTTATTCATTTATTTTGTTTTAGAGTCCACATATTAAGTGAAATTATGGCCTTTTCCCCTTTGTCTGACTTATTTCACTCCACACAATACCCTCTAGTCCCACCCATGTTGTTACAGATGGCGGGATACCGTTCTTTTTTACGGCTGAGTCATATTCCATTGTACACACGCTTGCTGCTTCCATATCTTGGCTACTGTAAATAATGCTGCAATGAACACACAGATGCACGTCTTTTTGATTCACTGTTTTGGGTTTCTTGAATAAATACCCAGGCCACTGACTCTTTTTTATGACCTTGATCTAAGAATGGATTTTACATTTTTATTTATTTAATCCACACCCAAGGATATGATTCTTGATTTTTAGAGAGAGGAAGGGAGCGAGAAAAGGGAGAGAAACATAGATGCAAGAAAGAAACATCGATCAGTTGCCTCCCTTACATACCCCGACTGGGGACTGAACCCGCAACCTAGGCACATGCCCTGACCAGGAATTGAAATCATGATCTTTTCATTTACCGGATGATGCTCCAACCAACTGAACACTGGCCAGGGCTGGATTCTACATTTTTAAAGGGTTGAAGAGAATATGCCATAAAGTTCTGGCCAACAAAGCTTAAAATGCTTAATATCTGGACTTCTACAGAGTAAGTTGGCCAAACGCTGATATAAAGCAATATGTATTAAAGCACCTCTGGGTGAAGGCTGTATGGGAAGTCTCAGATCTGAATTCTAAAATTTGAGCTCTATCCTAAAAACACACATACACAAAATTGTGCCTAAGTCCATACCCAAGTATTAATGGCCCCAGGTTGACCTTTACACTGTAATACGGTATGAGCCTGCTCAGGCTGCGATAAAATACCAGATTGGGTGGCTTAAACAGGAATGTCTCACAATTCTGGAGTCTAGAACTCTTAGGATCAAGGTACTGGCTGGGGTGGCTTCTTACTTCTTTGAAGACCCTGTGTCCTAATACAGTCACACTGGAGGTCAGGACTTCAAAATATGGGTCGGGGGAGGGAGGAGACACAGAATTCAGTCTGTAACACCGTAAATACTAAACCTGAGCACTGGGTCCACACTGAGGATCCCAGCTCTTTTGCTCTTGAGAGCATGTGGTCCGAGTGGTTTGCTCCTGAATCCCAGGCACTACCTTACAGGCTCAGCGGCATCTTTCTCGAATTAATGAATGTTAGTGAGATTAGACCAAAGCATAAGGAAATTCATGGAGGAATATAAGGTGCTAATGTAAGTATCACAGGTTAAAATACCGGAGCAATTCTGAGGAAAACTAGGAATTAGGATAATTAAGGGAAGGTCCCCCCCCAACCCCCTTTTTAAATGAGAGAACTATCTACGCTTGAAATCATTTGCATGTAGGAAGACCTTGCTGGTATTAGGATATTTCCAGACCTGAGTCAAAGGCAGAGTTGAAATGGTTCATGGCGGGTATGGCCGGATTCTGGAGTCAGAAGCAGCTGAGCTCATGAGCCTTAAAATTGTAAACTGTGTCAATAAGACATATACTGGGAAAACAGTTCATAATTTTAGCAGGAATGATACATTAGGTAATTTTAGTTGGGATAGCAAGAAAAAGGATCATAACATTTATCAACAGTGTGTTCAAGAAGTTTTGAAGAGTATTAACTACATCAAAGAATTTTTAATTGGTGAAATTCAGGGAAATGTGCTGCAAACTTTGAAATAACCCTAACGTGAAACGGCTCTGATGAAACCAGGCCCACTGAGGGTTCTTGTTTAGGTGAGGACAGTACAGTTTACATAACAATGCTACACCTATTTGGCTGTGAAGGAATTTGTGCTGCTCTAAGCTGTGAGATAGCTCAAACTTAAATTCTTTCAGGAGCCAGTTCTCTTTAATTATGAGGATATATATTTGATTTTTTTTTTTTAAGAGAGGAAGGGAGGGAGAAACATTAATCACCCCGACCAGGGCAAGGGTCCAATTCTTGAGCAGCCAGGAGAACCCCTACTCCTTTCAGGCTCTGTGTGTCTAGCTCAGTGATTTTCAACCAGTGCGCTGTAAGAATTTTTAAAATATGTAATACCTGACTATTTGGTCAGGGGCACTAACCTCTCTTCCCTTAGATTGTGCCCCCCCCCCCCCAAAAAATGACGCCAGCCAACATAATACCGTCCAGTGTGAATCAATCAATTTTTTTTTTTTGGTCAGTGGCAAAAAATATATATTTTGGTGTGCCTCAGTAATTAGTTTGTGTGTGCCATGATATGAAAGAGGTTGAAAATCACTGGTCTAGGTTAAGAACTTAGACCCTTCACTGTCTGAATATGCCTTTCAAAAGACGAATACGCAGTTTAACCAAATATGGTCCTGGCTCTGGTTTGTCCCTTAAACAAAAAGAGGTCGCTTTCTATTTAGAGGCCTGTGGTAATGCATGTAGTATCTGGTAATAAAAGATAATGCAAAAACAATACAACAATATTCTAAATAAATAACAAACATCAGAAATGTAACTAGTAATTTGCTTTTTAAGCAGTTTTACGATTCTGTTAATGCTTCCACCTATCTTAAAACTAATCTGAGTCACTACTTTTATTCTTTATTGTCTTTATTTTCCAAGTTTGGCGTCCAAACTCAGCAAACATCATGGAGATTTGTACAAACATACACATACATATATACACATACATACATTTTAAGTTCATTTAAAGCCTGTTCATTAAACCTTGTGCTCAGGCTCCTGTTAAAAAGAGGTAAACTGGTGAGAAGTTAAAAATCAGGGAAAACATGAATAAATCCCAACCGACAACTTCCTTGTTATGAATTAAAGCAGATGTTTTAAGGCAAAATCCATCACCTTGCTAATAAAACTTCCACTAAGCTACAGCCTCAGATATTTATAAGAGAATAAATACATAAAACACCTCTTGCACACTTCAGTGTGGTTTAACAGCAAGTTAGCCAAGGAGTTGTATTTTGTTATTTCAGGTAACTCTCCATTCAGAACAGTTAATATATCACTGATTAAAATTTCAGGTGTTAAAAGCTTAACTTCAAGCAGGGTCATCATTGCACTCTGAAGCTAAATTCTTCATGTACTTGTCTCTACATTATTACACAAATCCGTCACAGTTAAGAGGCTTTTAATTTAAAAACATTTACTGTGTGGTAACTAAAGAGTAGATATGATCAGTGTACTCTAGGTCGTCTGATACTATTCTTCTCTGTAGGAGCTTTTCTCTTTTGTGATAGTCCAGGCCCAAGTTCCTTATTATTCTGAAGAAATGAAACAGCTTCTGGCAGACAGTAATTTTCTACTTGAGGTGGGGTTTCCTATGAAAGAGGGGAAAAAAACCTGTATTATTCATTTTTTCAGATTTCAAACTGTTAAATGATCAGCTAATAGATTCCTTTACTCTGCTTTTTGATCACAGAAACTAAAAGGAAAATGTAAATTCATTCCTAGTTTCTTGCAAAGAAAACGTGTCTTTCAAGGCATGCCATTTATCACTTGTCACATTCAGTGGGCAGGTCCTATGTGACAGTCTCACCTTCTTTCAGAAAAAGGAGCTCACGCAGAGCAGGGCTAGCTCTGACCTTAATAATGGTTTTATCTGTAAAATATGGATTAAATAAAGAATATAGAAAATATGGAAAAATACAGTTAACAGTTACCAATTCTGAGACAGCATGCTTAGGTAATATTTGAAAAAACCTTTTTACTAAATTTTTACTTGACCTTTACACTAAACATGTGACAGGTGCTTTTAATTCTCCATTTTCCGATAAAATAAAAAGGTTAAATAACACAGTGCTACATAACTACCCAGGTGGCAAAGCCAAAACTCATATACTCTCTAACTCCAAAACCCTTACGTTTTTCTCAGAACCATATACCCACATATGAAACAGACTGTCACGATAGCACAATGCGTTCCTCCAGACATCTAGCACCTGACACATAAAATAACCCTGAGAAAGGCAGGGACACAACCAAAAGTCAGATAGAGATTACTTCTGGGGTGGAGGAGGGAGATGCAACTGGGGAGGTGCAACAGGAAATGCCTGTGGGTGTACCAATCTTCTGTTTCTTAACCTGAGTACCTAGTGACATTTTGCTATTCTTTAACTGGTACCCATGTTTTATACATTCTTATATGTAAGAAAAAAAGTGAAATGAGAATGCATGTACAAAACACTGTGCCCAGAACAACATGGGCAATTAATAATGATCAGTTTTTGTCTTAAATGGCAGCTGTATGCCTGAAATGATCAGGAATTTCAGAGGGGATGAGATTCAGTACGCCCTGCTGCTTCATGTTTATGTTTTAGGCATTCTTTCCTTTAAACCCAAAGCAACCCCCAAGTACAAACAGCAAAAATTGCAAGGCAGGCTGAGTTGTGGCTTCCACTTATTTCTAACATTCCGTTCAAAATCCTTTATAGTAAAGATCATGTGTCATACTTTGTTTATTCCTGATGGGACGTTAGGCACTCTGGTATCAGGCAGAATTTTCCTTGTCCGTTCAAATCATCCAACATGGGCCACTCACTACATGACTTGTTACATGAGTGCAGTGAGTCCTCCATATAGCAAATGCTTGATTCACCTTAGTGTCTAATGCAGGTGTTTACTTTATATCAATGCAAAAGGTCTAGAAAGCTACAGAAGGACCCTTGGGTAAACTATTCTCCTTGGATCTTGGAATCTATTTCTGCTTTCTTTATATTCCAACATCTAAAAGGAGTTTTAGAGGCACCTAGATTTTTATATCTAGCTCATATTTAACTTCCAAGCTAAATGTTTACATATGTGTTCACTATTATAAAAAATACAATAAAACTAAAAGGGGTTAAATATTGTAACAGGAGATTAACACTGTATTAACAACACGCTGAGGGTTTTGACTGCGGTTACTTCTCCATGCACAAAAGCAGACCTCTGGTGATGAGGAAGTCAAGGACAGAACATTACAGACCTGTGTAAGATAATCAGCAATGTATTCTGTTTTCAAGCAGTACACATTTTGGGCAGCAGCTTCTACTATATTAACTCCTGAGTCATCTGGTTTCAGTTTATTACCATCGGAAAAGAGATGTGTGGCCTCTTTAAATAAAGGCACAGAATGACCAGGTAGCACCTAATAAAAAAGCAAGAAGCATCACAGTGTATCAGTGTCCCAAAGTAATTCCACTGGGCAATCTGTAAATAAGGGTTACTATCTCACAAAGTACAGGAAATCAGAACCTGATCAGAACAACCTCAATTAGAAAAATAATTAATTTTAAAAACTCAGTAAATTGATTCAATACAAACCTTAGCTCCTCCGGACTGAAGCAGACGTTTGAATCCTGCCTCTCGGGACTGATTAGCAACATGTAAAATAACCTTCCACCCGCTAAACGCCCCCTAAAAATTAAAAAGAAAAAAAGATGAAATTATTTGGAAGACAAATGACAGAACAATACAAGTAACATTTTATCTGCAAATGTAATTTCATGTCAATGAATAATCTTATAATCTTTACTTCTGCCACAGTGGTAATTGTCTCTGGTCAAAATATGTGGTTTGAAACACACAGCCATATCTGGCATACAGTAAGTCATCAATATTTTCTTTCATCAGCTTGAAGAATGAAAGAAAATAATTTAATGAATAGGGTAATTAAACACAAGTCAAACTGCTTTGTTTTAGTCATTTCTAGTATTTTTTTTCTTACAATTAATCAATGGTAGAGTCTAAAGCATAGCTTCTTAGATTAGATGAAGCCTCCTTTATACTTCTCTTGAAAACATTTGCAAATTGGAATATACAGGGGAATTACTCTAGAGATATATTATTAGATATATTTTATTGATTATGCTATTACAGTTGTCCCATTTTTTTCACCCGTTTATCCCCTCTGCCCTGTACCCCATCCCATCATCCCCACACCCCTTAGTTCATGTTTATGGGTTGTACATACAAGTTCTTTGGCTTCTCAATTTCCTATACTATTTTTAGCCTCCCTGTTTTTTAATTTTTTTTTGTCAACATTTTCCCACCACCACTTTCCCCAGCCCCACCCATCCCCACCTCCCACCTCCCACCCTTGATTCTTCCATTTGGCTTCCCCCATTTGTTGTCCTTTATGCATGTTCCTTGATGACCCTTCCCTTCCTTTTCCCTTGTTATCTCCCTCCCTCCTCCTCTCTGGTTACTGTCAGTTTGTTTTTTATTTCACTGTTGCTGGTTATATTCTGCTTGCTTGTTTATTTTGTTGATTAGGTTCCACTTATAGGTGAGATCATATGGTATCTGTCTTTCACTGCCAGGCTTATTTCACTTAACATAACACTCTCCAGTTCCATCCATGCTGTCGTAAAGGGTAGTAGCTCCTTCTTCCTTTCTGCTGCATAGTATTCCATTGTGTAAATGTACCATAGTTTTTTGATCTACTCATTTACTGTTGGGCACATAGGCTGCTTCCAATTCTTGGCTATTGTAAATTGTGCTGCTATGAACATTGAGGTGCATAGGTTCTTCTGAATTGGTGTTTCAGGATTCTTAGGGTATAATTTTATTGAAAATTATAAAATTATTTAAAACACCATGACATAACAGATGTACTTGAAAACTAGCAGTGAGTTGAATAACTACTATAATTTTAAAGTAGTGAACATAAACACTTCAAGACACTTACAATTATAATGCAAAGCAAAAATATGTTTTTTTTCTCTTGGGGCAAAGTCACAGGCACTGTGAATAGTGTTGTGATTTATTGCCTAGACTTATAATTAAAGGAAATGCTAACTTTTAATTACAGATTAATAAAAATAAGGATGTATTTTTCCCTCATCTAAAGTAAATAGCCTTCCTGAATTCAGCTTCTTTGTGAGTCTCTGGACCCCAAGTCAAGAACCCCTGAACCAAGGTGCTGAAAGGGTTCTTTGGAAGAAACACACTATAGGTCATATTTTACATATAAACTATTTTAAAAAGAATTATTAACATTGCCCTGACTGGTGTTGCTCAGTTGGGCATTACCCTGCAAAGCAAAAGGTCGCTGGTTTGGTCCCTGGTCAGGGTGCATGTCAGTGGCAAACAATCAGTGTTTCTCTCTATTTCTTTCTCCCTCCCTTCCCTTCTTTCTAAATACAAATAAAAATATTTCTTAAAGAATTATCAACATTATATATATATATATAATCTTACTTTCAATCACAATTAGAGAAAATTAGGAATTAACATTAAGCTCAATTTAGACTGCCCAAACTAAGTATATCAATCAAGGGATAAAATACAAATAGAATTATTCTTATTTGGTCAAGTACATTCACTTAAAAAAAAAACTGAAATAGTCATGACATTGAATGCCCTTTATACTACGTACATAATTACATTTTAATACCTCAACAATGCCCGATTCTTGTGTTTGCTGGATTTTTTTTCTCCATCTCATTGCCGCAAGTGCTAGTTTTCGTTGCTGTACACTGATTCCAGTCAAAACATCAAGTATGGAATTACTTCCCCATTCATAGTCTTCTTCCTAGAGAATCAGTCCAGCAAACTTTTGAGTTCCTACAATAGTCCTCAAGGAATTCATGATCCATTAAGAGTTAAAAACTATACATTCAATTGTTATAAATACAGAGAATACTAAACCAAGCATCAGTTTATGAGCATGGAGGAATTATAGATTAATTTGGCTTAATATGAGAGCCAAGTATATGTGGTTTTTAATTAGAAATAAAATACTGGATACATTTCTAAGAAACACAGGTAACCGCAGCAGTTGGCAATGTTTAGATCACTGGGCTTCACCCACTGTAAGGAGAACTTCACAGCAGGACACAGTCTCAGAGGAAGTATGTATTAACAGCTTGATTACCTGTCCATAGAAGACAATCCTAAGGCCTCTTAATTAAAATCTTCAAAAACTACATGATAGATACAAATGTTGCTGGTAAGTTAGGAACCAAAATATTTCAAATAATTAGTTTAATATTTAATTAGCTAGCAGTAAAGATAAAAGCTTATAGTGAGATCATCTTAATATTTGGCTGTTATTTCCATTAAAAAACATTCAAATTAAATAAAAAAGACAGAACTAAGAATCTGGGTCTTAATACCTAATTTTTTTTTTCCTTTAATTGTTAATGTGGACCTTACAAAACTGGCTAATTGGTTATATTTGTTAATTTCAATTATACAGATGGTGTATGTGCTGGAATCAATTATTATTAAGATGTTCACTTTTAAAGAAACGACCCTTCGTGTAAATCTGAATACGCACCGGCACGAAGCAGCCAGCAGTCCTACATGCTTCTAGGTAGGAGCGATGAAGCACCCACTTCCCAGCTGCCATTGAGGCTAAATACTTCTCATTTCGAAGTGGATGTCCCACGACAATGTGTGTACAGTTGGGATCAAAGGACTGCTTTTCTATTACTAATCCACCTGAAGCAGAGAAAAATTGGGAAATTTTCTCATTTAGCCATGCAATTATCATTATCTAAAATAATAAACAAAAATTCTTTGCTATTTCAATACTAAATCCTTGTTCAAATTTTCCTGCCTGCACTGGGTTTTAGAATTAAGGTATTAAAAAAACAAAACAAAAACAAAAAACAGAATACAAACAAGGGCCGTATATTGCAGCTGGCTGTTATATTTCTTAGGTTTCAACTACCTTAGCAATTTTAAGTACTGAATATAACCAGGGAGATGGAAGTCAAAAAGGGGCATCTACAGACTAAAAGCAGAAAAAAACTTTTCGTGAGTGGAAGTAGATCAGCCGACCAACAGAGACTCTTGGGAGGAATATACACACCTAGGTAGAGATAAAGCAGTAGGCAGGAGTTGAAATCTCCTCTCAGATATAAATGTAGGAAGCTTGGCTTTGAGGAAAGAAAGAAGGCATAAGTACACACAAGCTTATGCAAAGCATGATGTTGATATGTACTTTAGAGTCTGACTACTGATTAGGTGGAGATGCATCAAGGACTTTCTAAGACTTTAAATAGAACATTCGAACTCGTGGCTTTAGAGATGACTAACAACAGCAGCAATACTTTTTGGGGTCCTTACTATAGACTAGGAACTGTTGAAAGTACTCAAGATTAACTCATTTAATCCTTACAACTTTATGAAGTTACTATTATCTGCAGTTTACATGTGGGGACACAGGTAGAGTAACTAACCTGGGATCACCAAGGTAACAAAAGAACAGTAACGTAAAGATTCCTTATTAATATCAATATCTAATTCTATATGACAAATTTATTCTGTGACCCAGACAACATAACATTGATTTATGTATATCAGTTCACCACCGCTGTTTCACTTATGAAGTGAAGGGCCTCTCTGCATTCTGTAACAGAAATCCTGTAGTCACAGACTCCCAATTCCAGCACAGTCTGTACTCATGTGCCCCTGTTCCGTGTTCTCTTCTAGACAATTTTCTGCCAACTGCTATTATTCTTGCTCCAGAATAATTCTTGGAGAGATGGAACCATCTATCGGAGAGGGGCACTTGAGTGTCCCATTCTGGCGAGCTCTGGGTGAAGCTCAGCAGTCCTGACTTATAAAACCATCTAACTTAGGCAACTGGAGAACAAAATGTTCAACCTGAATAGTTTCCAAGAAACATAGTTTCTCAAGTGTACAACTGTATTTGACAGAAATCTTTTTTTGAAAACAGACTTTATTTATTTTTAGAGAGGGGGGAAGGAAGGGAGAAAGAGAGGGAGAGAAACCTCAATTGGTTGCCTCTCGCCTGCAACCAGTGGGGGACCTGGCCCACAACCGAGGCATGTGCCCTGACCAGGAATCGAACCAGTGACCTTTCGGTCTGTGGGACGACACCCAACCCACTGAGCTACAGCAGTCAGGGCTGACAGAAATCTTTAAAAAACATATATCATGGCTCTCCACCTTCTTAAAAGGACAGACAGCACTAAATATGCGGCTACAGAGTGCCAGCTTTTAAGAGTGATGCTTCTAAGACCAAGAGCCTGACAATGAGTGCAATAAGAACAATGTTACATGCCTTCAACTTCATTAAAAAAGTGGTTTTACTTACATTGTAAGTCTATAATTTCATTGATTTGGTCCAAGGCTTCATCAATGAACAAATACATGCTCAAAGCAGCACAACAAATTCTTAAACCTTAATGGTTGGTTTCAATTCAAATCTTTAAATCCTATGACCCAGTGACTTCAGATTTAGATTAGAGCTTTATAAAATAAAAGTTCTAATGCTGGCTTGAGGTCTATATAGTCTCAGACAAATTAACCATTTTTTGTGTGTCAATTTCTATACCTTACAAAAATGATACCAGTATCAACCATATCTGCCTTCTAAATAAGGTCATTTTATGGGGCATTTATGACTTAAGTAAAATACTTGTACCTAGTTTCTCAATCAGATGACAATAATCAATACGTTCTTGAGGATTCAGAGATGACAACTGAAATGTATACTGTTTTTTTAAGTCTTCATGAGTCTCCTCTATTGTCATAATCTGAAATGGAAGAGTTTTATTTTAGAAAAAGTAACATGAAAAAAGTTATCAGGTATATAGTTCTTTTACAGTAGTATTTTATTTAGTCTTCTGAGTTATCAAATATGAAAATAATACAATGCAAAGAAATGTAGTTTTCAACACCTGAACCCTTGATGAGCCCTCGCTATTGATACCAACAGATTTTGAATGCAGTCAAACAGCAATATTCAAAAGCCATAGCACCGTACTAAGGATAAACAAACCTTTTCTCTAGGGTGTGGAGCCACAGGTGGGTTGGCTAAGGGGAAGGCAATACTGGGGGCCTGAGGCGTAGGGATCAGGTGGCTATCTTTTATCGGAGTTTCCAGTTCTTCAGAGATTGGGTGTTTTGCAGCTTCGGTCACACACATGTTCCCAGGATCATGGACAGCTGAGGGCAGGCAATAAAATGTTGCGATGTGGTATTATCCAAACATGACTAAGAACATGTTCTAGGAAACAGCCTCATATGTCTCAGCCAAGATGAAATTAAATAAATTCGGGAATGTAAAAGTACATGCAAAAGAAGTGGCCTATTTCTAGAGCTTATAAATCCAATTAATTAGCATTAAAAGGGTAAATGGTATTATCTGTGGGCTTCTCCCAACCTTTTCTTTAAATACCAAGCTCTCACCAGTAAAAAGTATCCAGAATATGTAAAATAAAAGCCAGGTTGCACTTGGAGAAAATCAGAAGCAGAGATAAATGTACATATCTAGTGAGAGAAATAATGTATTGATGTGAAGGGCAAGGGGAAATGAAAAAGATGAGAGCCAGGAAACATTTTGTTTTCAAAGGAAAAGTCCAAGGAAGGAAAAAATAGAGGAATTCAGAAATAAACTCATAAAAATCCAAAGAACAAGTGTAGATATGTGCTGAGTAGAATTCAGAAGACTTAAACGAAAATAAGATGATTGAGAGAAAAAATAAGTGCAGAAAGGACTAAAATGAGAGAATGCATAACAGTGAAAAATAATACCTGGAAAATAATGCCCACTCCTAAATTTTCAAATTTAAAAATCAAAATATATTTTTCAATTTACTGATAATCTAATTACCTCAATTTATAATTATTTTCCTGACACTTAACTTTAAACCAAAATCAGAAATACCTAGTAAGTTTTTCACTTGCATGTACAATTCAGAAAACCACAATGTGTTTATCTGTTTATTTTCAAGAGGTCAACATGTACTTAATACAAAGAAGTAAATAGATTTCTTTCTCGTTACCCTGTTCAGCAATTTTTAAATCATGTAAATCATGTAAAGCCTCCTGGAAAGGAGAATCCTCCAATTTTTTAACGTCAGCCTGGGGTTCAGAGTATTGTGTGGGACAGCTAGGCCACTGCAAATTGCTGGCAAGCCTGGCCCTCTCCTCTCTGGCTGTAGGGTCGTCCCAAATGATCTGTTCATTTTGGGAGGGCTCTGTGTTGACATCAGGTACTGTTTGACGAGATTGCCTAAGGAATAAAAGTGACAATTTTAATAGGCAGATAGCCATAACAAAATCTACATTCATACGTTCCTGAAGTTGGACTGTACATTTGGGGTTCACATTTATATGCCCATCTAGCACATAGTACGCACTTAAAGCTATTGAATAAATAAACTGGGAAATTTTTTCTTTTTGTTTCTCACTTGGCCCTGGCAGGGTAGCTCAGCTGGTTAGAGCATTGTCCTGATGTGCCAAAGTTACGGGGTTGAGCCCCAGTCAGGGCACATACAAGAAGCAACCAATGAATGCATCAATAAATGAAACAACAAATTGATCTCTCAATCAATAAATAAAATTTTTTTTTAAAGTTTCTCCCAGAATCTTATCTGTTTTAGTGACAAAAATAAAACATATTTTGACTGAATGTCCATATATTTAAAACTTCAAAGGGGAAAAAAAGTTCACTGTCAAAAATTTTTAATTTTAAATGACTGCTAGATTTAAAAATGGGAGTTTTCGTACTTAAATAGGCTTAGGAAAACAAGGGAATGTTTACGAAACTGGTAATTTTGCTTACTGGTAGATGTATTTTTATTACTTGAAATAATATAATTATATGGGAAGTGTATTGTAAATACTGCCTTAAAAGGACCTTTTGGCTCTTGGTAACCAAACCTCCCAGAGTCTCAGGTAGTGTAATTGTAACAATTCCACTGGACAGTAAATAGAATTCCAACTATTTTCTTTCAGATATATAGCAAATCTTTCAACATAGATATATACATAAATACACATGCATGTTACATACATAAAATTCAATTATAGATATACACATATATAAAATCTTAGTGAAAATAATTTACCAAAATTGATAAACCCCTAAGAGTTCACTTGCCTCAAAAAGAAGGAAGATAGCCTTTTATTCTCAAGGTATTTATTTTAATTTGGCACAAGATTTAGGCTCACTATAGTAAAACATGACCTGAAGTATATTAACAAAACACCACTATTACTCAGTACTCAGGTAAAAAATTAGCCTAATGAAATATACAGTTATCATAAGATAAATGCATAGCTTAATTAATTCAAGATATTAAGTCCCATAATACTAATCATATAATGAGAGAATATGCCATCGGGAAAAAGATGAAGTAATGATACTTAATGTCACATCACACTAAGATCTGTAATCACATCTTCTAAAAGCTAGATTTATAGATATAAAATGCATGTAGTTCCAATAAGAAATAACTGTTTAAATCACATCGCCCTGTGAAGCACTGCTTGGTAAGGAACCAAACCTCTGTGTTGGTTTCCTGCCCGCAGTTAAGAATTCCAGAGCTGCTTGGAACAAGGGAGGGAAGACAGAAAATCAAGAAAGGTAATATTTGAATATAATATACAGGGGTAGGCAAAAGTAGGTTTATAGTTCATATGGAAAATAATACAATAATAAATAATAATATAAGAATAAACTGTGTGTCACATATTCACAACTGTAAACCTACTTTTGCCAACCCTGTATATGGTTTGGGATAAATAAGGCCCAGCAGTATAATCCTGTGTGGTCTTGATATTCTAAACTTCTGCTTTACTAATTTAAAAAAAAAAAAGAAGCAAAATTAGGCTTCACTCATGGAACTGAGTCAGTAGGTACCTACATAAGGAGCTATCTCTTTCTCTCAAGTCACCTAGTCACTCCTTTCTGCCACCACGACGAGTAACAGGTCCATACCTCAGGGCCTCTAGGACTCTACTGCGTCCACTGCGGGCGGAGCGAGTGCTGTCAGGGGTTGAAGATGTACTGTTACAACCATTTTTGGAAAGGGAAGTCCTCTGCCCTTGGGGTTTCACTATTGATGTTGCAGACATGATCTCCTGCAGCTGCTTTTGGAAATTCTCCCTCATCTCCAAGGTCTGTGTCAGGGCTTGAAACACACACAAATTATACCAATCAAGGTAAGTTTCTTTCTTTTTTACAGTAAATCACATCTTATTCATGTTAACTATTTTGTCTTGATTTGAACACAAATTTATTAATGTGACATTTACAGAATATTTACTTATAGGCTATAGTAATGTACTAAGACCATGACTACTGCAGAACATAAAGGCAGCCTTTACCACGATGACTGTGTATGAAAGAATCAGAAAGCTCTTCAAAGACACTGCTAAGATTTGCAAAGTGACTATCTCTTTTGTAGGGCTCCCTGTCTGTTTCTTACACTCTCACGTTATACACTACAATCATTTATGTATGTGATTTTCCTCTGTGGTCCTTGAAAAACACAAACCACAACAGATTTATCCCTGGGTTCCTTATAGACTAAGCACTAAAACAGGTACTAAATAAATATTTTTGGAATGCACAGAGTGGGAGTAACTAAATAGGTTAAGTTATAGGGAAAGCTCCAATAGGGCAGGATGAGTATGGAAGATAGAAAATAATCCATTAAAACGAGGACACCTATAGATATAAGATTGTTCATCGGAGCACACTTTAAAACAGCAAGAAATCAGCCCTGGTTGGCGTGGCTCAGTGGACTGAGCACCGACCGGCCTGTGAACCAAAGGGTTGCTGGTTTGATTCCCAGTCAGGGCACATGCCTGGGTTGCGGGCCAGGTCCCTGGTAGCAGGCACACAAGAGGCAATGACACATTGATGTTTCTCTCCCTCTCTTTCTCCCTCCTTTCTCCTCTCTAAAATTAAATAAATAAATGAAATCTTCAAAAAGAAATCTTTTAAAATAGCAAGAAATTAGAAATAACCTAATAGATGACCATCAACAAGGGACTAGCTAAGTGGGTGATTCATACAATGAATATCATACAGTTGCCAAAAAAAAAAAAAAAAGACTGGAGAAGCGCATACCAATATGAAACACTCCACAAACTGAACTGTTAAAAAGATCAAGATCAAAGTATAAAATAGCATATATAGTAGCCCACCATTTATGTATTTTTTTTTTAAGTAGGGAAGGAGAGAACATACACATTTATGATTATGTATACATAAATAAGCCTAGAAGGATACACAAGGAACTAGTAACATTGGAAGGTAGGAGAAACTCTTCATACCTCCTTCTGTACCTTTAAAACCAAGTGACTATGTTAAAAATTCATTGTACATATATTAAAACTTACTGAGTAGCACTAAAAAAAACTGAACCAAAGAAAAAAATTTTAAAAATCACAACTCCACCTACCTTTAATAAAATAGGGCTATATTACACTAACTCTGTAAAATATCTAGTTCCACAAATTTCATGCTTATAGCTTTGCAAATTATTACTTAATGACTGGCATGGAATGACTTCAATCAATCCTTAAATATATGCTTTCCTTCTACTTACCACCATAGAAAACAACTTATTTTTCCATCTCATGCAAAGGAATCATATTAATAAAAACTTTTTTTGTAATTTAAAATATTTTACCTCCTTTAGAGTCATTCCTTCTATTTCCATTTGATGTTGCTACTTCTTCATTACTCGTGGTCATATTATCTGTATCATTCTCCTCTACAGGCAAATGATCTGGCTGTTGAAGGAGAAAAATTACAGTTGCTCAAACCAAGCCATTGTATAAGGTTTCACAGTAATATATGATTATACACTCGGCTCAAAGAGGGGAAAATGTACCATCCATATTATCTACCTCATCATCCTTTGTTGTCTTGTCAGCTGAGGGCAGTCGACTATTATGGAGTCTGTCATCTTGCACTGCGCTGATATCCAAGCTCATTTTGGGATTATAAGTATGTGGATACAGAGATTCAGGCAGGCGTTTATACTCTTGGGCACACTGCAATACAATGGTGTACTTTAAAACAGGAGTTAAAAATCTTAGACAATAAATGATGTTAACTTGGATAAGGATAACCAATACCTAATGGTAATAAGATGATAAAAATTTGCAAAATAAAAGTTTTCAAGATTTTAGTTGACACTAAAAATTCCATTGTATAAAAGACAAACTCTCCTCACTTTAAAAAATATATTTATTTTTCAATTACAGTTTATATTCAATATTGTCCTCATTTAGACTTCCAGCCAAGATGGAGGCATACGTAGATACACTTTGCCTCCTTGCACAACCAAAAGGACAACAACAAATTTATAAACAAAAAAATAACCAGAGCTGCCAGAAAATCGAACTGTATGGAAGTCTGACAACCAAGAGAACCTGCTCTAACCAATCATTTCATAAATGAAATGTTAAAGAAGCAGCATTCATCCAGACTGGCAGGAGGGGTGGAGCGGACGCAGCAAGGCAGTGGTTGGAGGACCAGGTGGGAAGACAGCAGCCGGGGGTCCCACATTTGTGTGTGGATAAACTGGGAGGAACAACAGGGGAGTGAGACAGGCCACACAACCCAAGGTTCCAGCGCAGGAAAAGAAAGCCTCAAAACTTCTGGCTGTACAAGCCTGTGGGGGTTGCGGCAGCAGGAGAAACACCCAGCCTCGCGAGAGTTTGTTCGAGGAGCCCTCAGGGTCCTAGAACATACACAAACCCATCCACCCAAGAATCAGCACCAAAAGAACCCAATTTGCTTGTGGGTAGTGGGGGAAGTGACTGAAAGCCACTGAGAGCCGACTAAGCGGCATCATTCCCTCTCAGACCCCTTCCCCACATACAGTGCCACAAAGCAGTATGTGGGCTGTCCCGCCCTGGCAAATACCTAAGGCTCCACCCCTTACAATTTAACAGACACACTAGAGACAAAAAAATATGGCCCAAACGAAAGAACAAATCAAAGCTCCAGAAACAGAACTAAGTGATGAAAAGATAGCCAACCTATAAGATGCAGAGTTCAAAACACTGGTAATCCGGATGCTCACAAAATTGGTGGAGTATGGTCGCAAAATGGAGGGAAACGTGAAAGCTATGAAAAGTGAATTAAAGCAAAATATACAGGGAACCAACAGTGAAGAGAAGGAAACCCAGGCTCAAATCAATGATTTGAAGAAGGAAGAAATAAACATTTAGCCAGAAAAGAATGAAGAAACAAGAATTCAAAAAATGAGGGGAAGCTGAGGAACCTCATGCGGAACCTCGTAAGGGACAACTTTAAACGTTCCAACATCCGAATCACAGGGGTGCCAGAAGGAGAAGAGGAAGAGCAAGACATTGAAAACTTATTTGAACAAATAATGAAGGAGAACCTCCCCAATCTGGCAAAGGAAACAGACTTCCAGGAAGTCCAGGAAGCTCAGAGAGTCCCAAAGAAGTTGGACCCAAGGAAGCACACACCAAGGCACATCATCATTACATTACCCAAGATGAAAGATAAGGAGAGAATCTTAAAAGCAGCAAGAGAAGAGGAGACAGTTACCTACAAAGGAGTTCCCATAAGACTATCAGCTGATTTCTCCAAAGAAACCTTACAGGCATGAAGGGACTGGAAAGAAGTGTTCAAAGTCATGAACGGCAAGGACCTACATCCAAGATGACTATCCGGCAAAGCTATCATTTAGAATGAAAGGGCAGATAAAGTGCTTCCCAGATAAGGTAAAGTTAACGGAGTTCATCACCAAGTCCTTACTATATGAAATGTTAAAGGGACTTATCTAAGAAAAAGAAGATAAAAACTATGAACAGTAAAATGACAAACTCACAACTACGAACTGAACATAAAAACAAAAACAAACTAAGCAAACCACTAGTACAGGAACAGAATCACAGAAATGGATCACATGGAGGGTTTATCAGTGGGAACGGGTGCGAGGTGAAAGGGAGAAAAGGTACAAGGAATAAGAAGCATAAATGGTAGGTACAAAATAGACAGGGGGAGGTTGAGAATAGTAGAGGAAATGGAGAAGCCAAAGAACTTACATGTACAACCCATGGACATGAAATAAGGGGCCAGGAGATGCTGGTGGGAAAGGGGGTGCAGGGTGGAGGGGAGTAAAGGGGAGGAAAAAATAGGACAACTATAATAGCATAATCATAAAATATACATAAAAAAATAAAATATTGTCCTCACTTAAAAAAAAAGGTTTATTGATTTTAGAGAGAGGGGAAGGGAAAAAGTGAGAAAACATTAATGTGAGAAACATCAATTGGTTGCCTCTTATCTGCACCCTGACTAGGCATCAAACCTGCAACCTAAGATGTGCCCTGACCAGGAATCAAACGCCCACCTTTTGGTGTATGGTCTAATGCTCCAACCAACTGAGCCACACCAGCCAGGGTTGTCCTCACTTGTCATGTCCACCAAAGCATAAAATCTAATTCTATTTCTATGCTTTTGCCAAGGCATAAACCACATTCCAGGGAATACCCAGAAAGAGAGTGAGATAGAAAAGACAGTTCTAAAAGTATTGGTAAACATATACATTAATTCTCAAATTATTATAAAATTTTCTTTCGCATCATTTCTAATTAGTGAACAGAATCAGAGACTCAGAGAAAGTACCCATTAAAGACTTAAGTATTTAAGGAATAAAGATCTTAAGTTTATGATAGCCAAAGAAATGAGATGTGCTCTGTTAAATAAGGTTATCAAACTTATTGGTTTACACATTGAAATAATGTTCATATACATTTTCATTTAACAGACAGGGAGGATTAAAAAGAACTGCTTACTTCTAAAAGCCAGTGCTCTGAAACAATGTGTATTCCTCTTTCTTTTACAGATTTATACTCTCGATTAGTGTCATTCTGTCGCCCTTGATAGATGAAATGAGTCACTGTTTCATCAAAACTCCACCTGAAACAACCAAGTATAAAAACCAACTAAGAGAAATATCTATATTAGTTTATGATCATTATTGTCTATGAATAGAATATTCAAACCATCATAAAACCTTTAAGAACTAGCATAAGCAAGAATAGTAAATGATAGTCTCTATTTTTTTGGTCAAATTTTGTACACATTTCTAGGAATATATGTGCAGAGAGAGATTTGGAAGGATATAGTTTAAATTATTTCTCCTTTATACTTTTCTGAATTGTTTCAACTTTCTTATAATGAATATAACTTTACAGTAATAATAAAGGTATTTTCAAATCAAAGCACTCAATCTGTCTTCCAGTTGTTGGCAGTCGCTATTCATTGTACATTTGCTCTATACCCCATAACAGACCATGTACTTTACACATAATTATCCCCATCCATTCTTCACAACAATCCTGAAACACTGGCATTATAATATCCATTTTACAGGTAAGAAATTGGAAGGACATGGTAATATGTAATTTGTAATTAAGTAATATGTTCAAGGATATTAGTGAATAAGTGGTAGAGCCAGGTTTGACTTCAAAACTCACACTGTTTTTACTATGGCATGATCTCCTGATTCTTCCTATATAATATTCTCCTGACCAAGGAAAATAATCTAAAAAATGTAAAATATACCATCCTGCAAAATATAAAGTAAAAACTGTGTTTCTAAATATAATCATAATCACTGAAATAAACAGAAGTTTCTCTTTATGGATGCTTACCACAGTTTCCACTTCCTAAGTAAGAAATATCTCTAAACTTTCTAAACAGCCAAATTAAATGAATTAAGAAGAAATAGTTCCTCCTAAATTATAAAATCTCTATTTCCTAAGCCCACACATCCTTAAAAAGAACAGTAAAACATACCTTGCCTAATTTACCTGTTACTTTTTCTAGTAATTGTCTTTCTGCAGAGAAGTAAAACAAGGTACTTATCTTATCAAGATATGTCCCCCAAACAGGAATATTTTTGCCTAAATCATCTTTGTTTACTATTCACTGTAATAATATGCATAAATTATAAGTTTTAGTCCTCAGAGGTCTTTCGAGGACAGAATTTCAATGATTACAGATGGTTTGCACCAGGGGTAGGGGGCTGGCATTTATTTTCTTAAAAGGCCAGATGATAAACATTTGGGGTTTGCAGGGCAAACAATTTAACAACTACTAAACCTTTGCATTGTATGAAAGCAGCCACAGAAAACACAGGGTGAGGCAAAAGTAGGCTTAACAGTTGTAAGCCAAACAGTTTATTCTTGTATTGTTTATTTATTGTTTTTTTTCCATATGGACAAATGGTAACCTACTTTTGCCTACCCCTTCTGTAAACAAACAGGCATGGCTATGTTCCAACGAAACTTTACTTACAAAATCAGATGTCTAGCCTGCCCACCCCTTGGTCTACCTCAGTGCTTTCAGCAAAATTGTTACTTTAAGAGCTATTTTGGAAATTTGTAGGGGTAATTTTGGTTGTAACAATAATGTGTGTTTGTATGTTGGGGGGCTGTCATGAGCATTTAACAAGTAAGGTCTAGGGATGCTAGAACTTCTGGGGAATAGTCATATATACAATCACCCCATACCCTACATGATTTTCTAATGTCCTGACAAAAATCCACATAGGTTAAAAAAAAAAAAAAGTCGTATATAGAGTTGTCTCTTGAACACCATGGGTTTGAACTACATGGGTTCACTTACATATGAATTTTTTCCAATACATACATACAATACTGTAAATGTATTTTCTCTTCCTTATAATTTTCTTAATAACATTTTTTTCTCTAGTTTATTTTTAAAAGATTTTATCTAATTATTTTTAGACAGAGGGGAAGGGAGGAAGAGAGGGAAACATCAATGCGTGATTTGCCTCTTGTGTGCCCCCTACTGGAGACCTGGCCCGCATCCCAGGCATGTGCCCTGACTTGGGGTATCGAACTGGTGAACCTTTGGTTCTCAGGCTGATGCACAATCCACTGAGCTACACAAGCCGGGGCTCTAGTTTAAGAATACAGTATATAATACACATAACATAAAATATATATTGACTATTTTTAGTAAGGCTTCCAGTCATCAGTAGGTTATTAATAGTTAAGTTTTCAGAGAGTTGAAAATTATATAGGGATTTCTAACTGTGGTGGTAGAGGGCAGGGGGAGGCGGTTAGTGCCCCTAAACCCCACACTGTTCAAGGGTCAGTGGAAATTAAATGAGTCTAGAACCTGTTTTACATATAAACACAAATTTGTTTGTTTGTTTTTCGGTTTTAAAATACACTACTGTACCAGGCATACAACTAATTGATGAAAGACTGTACTTTACTTAATTTGGAACTCTGCCAAATTGTGAACAAACCCTGATAAAGTCATATTACCAAAAGAAAATGCTGCTTGTGGTATCTGAGTCTCCCTATCCGTTTCAGCCTTATGGCTACTGTGGCATTTGAGGTGGTTTTACACAGGCATGCATCCAAATGAATACACGCTTTTCTTCTACTGTCCTCAGGCACAGGCATTTACATACTAAACATATTCTATTATTATGTGCCTTCTACTGACTTGTATTTTTCAAAATTATAAAACATATAAAATATTAACACCTGAAATAAACATTTACAGTGAACAATAAAAAAAATATGCATATGTAAAAGCAGCCCTGCCCACAAGGGCTCAGCTGGCTGGAGCGTCATCCTGTACACCAAAAGGTTGCAGGTTGGATCCCTGGTCGGGGCGCATATAGGAGGTAACCAACTGATGTTTCTCTTTCTCTCTTTCCTTGGGTGAGGATTTAAAAACCAATTATAAAAGTAGGTAAGTAATATTTATGAAATCGCTTTAGTACAGGGAATGTTATATAAATATCTGTAACAAAAACGGGATGCTTCATCTGAGGTGTTGAGATCTGGTTAGATATTCAACTGCTGGAAAGTGGAAGACAGCATTAGCAGTCTCTTCAGGATATTCTGGTCCTAGTTTATGGAAGGGAACATCTGGGATAGCTGCACCTGAACACGTAACTAGTGCAACCTCTGCATAGTAAAGGGCTTTTCCTCTCAACTATCACCAAGTCTGAGAAATTCATTTCAGGGATAGATTTAATACAAACTTTAAATCAAGTCCACATCCAAACAATACCCAAGGAAGCATTCAAATTGTGACAAATATATATACTCTCATAGGGCTACTGTGAGAATGAAATGAGATAATGCTCATACTAAGTGCTCAGCAACCAGTAATAGGTAATGTAACAGGTAACTATATAACATAACAACAGATATTATATATAAAATAGATATACCTAATAGTTATAAGAAAATTTCACTATCCTACAACAGATGCATTAAACACTAAGATGCTTACAACTATGACAGACACATTTTATTTTTATATTCTCCTGATTGAATTTCTTTTACCGAACAGAAAGCTAACTGAAATAGGACTAACTGAAGGGGAAGATGAATCATAATCCTCAAACTGTGTTAATTCTAAGTCCAATCATTATGCTACCTAGGAATGGCTGAATACAAGTGATCAGGGAGCCAGCACTGCAGACAGTGGAGGAGTCAATCAGTTCGGGATTGGCTGGACTTGGCAAGGGTCTCTCAGTTCTCTCACACGGATGCCATTTGTGCTAGAGATCTGTCTTTAGCTTGGCTCTCGGGTTGAGGGCTGATCTGCTAATCTATATCTCCAAAGTAGTACAAATGATAGAAATCAAAACATTCTCAAAAAAGACCATTTTAATTCAGGAGTACCGCTAGAATACTCAGTACTACTCACAGAAGGGCTCTATTCTGAAAATCACTAAGGTAAAAATATGCTTAATCTCAGACCTAGATGCCTAAGTTTTTAGAATAGTAAGAGGCACAAAACAGCTGTCAAAAATTTGTTAGACACCCCAAAAGAATTTAAGAGTTTAAGAATATATTGATATGGCAGAGAATATTTTTAAAGGATGTGGTAAATTAAAAATCAACTGGAGAGATTTAGTAGATAAAATAACACACTAAGAGGCAACATAAATATTTCTTTGTAGATGCTCACAAGAGCTTTAGGTCTCCCTATAAACTTAGGGCATAGGACCACCAAACAGACCGATGTGCCCAATACCTGTAATCTGCTCCCAGAGAGGCTGCAATCCCATTTAGTTCACTCTGCTTCTTACTGAGTTTTTTACTAACATATACCACTACTTTGTGAAGTGGCTTTGGAGCTTCTTCCTATATGGAAAATAAAAGAAACAGACTGACTATTATTGTTTGAAATGTTTTACCTATAACCTCCTTTTAGTAAGTATCTATAACTTCCTTTTAGTAAGAGATCTAATACTACCTTCTCTGATTGAGCATCCTTCAGTTGCGGGCTGGCCGAAAGAGCGACAGCATCTCGAGAGCTATTTGCCAAAGCAAGCTTCAAGTTTCTGACAATGACTTCTGAGAGTGGTGTACTCAGTTTCCTTCTCTTTTGGCTAGGTCCTCCTGGAGTTTCCAAGGCTGCCAGTGCATCCTGTATGTATAGAGGGGGAGAGTAAAAGAGGGAGAAAGAGAGGCAGAGGGTAAGAAGAGAAAAGGAGAGACAAAGAAGAGAATAAAAGAAGAGTTCAAGAGAAGGGGGATAATCCTCAAAATTAATTGGATCATAGTTGTAACCTACTCTGGTTTTCCTCCAAACAACAATAAAATGAATTATCTGTATCTATACACTACAAAGAAAAAAATTCATACTGTCTCTCTTATCACATTTGCCTGAATCTTAAGAGTTTAAATTGTAGTTTAAAGAACAACCAAAACAAAACAAGAAGAGAAAAAACACAGAAGGAAACAAGCGAACAAGGATGGATATAACCAAGACATGAACTAACTATAAGGAAGGTTAAGAAGTCAGACTGAGCTGAGCATTATGAAAAACCTTCAAAAGTACAAAATATCAGTACGTTTCTATCCCCAGGCCACCTACAGCTCCCTCAGGAGAAGTTACTGCTGCTGTTCAGGGGCTTGCTCATTTTCTTTCCCATCTGCACAGTATCCCGTGTGTATACAGAATGTATATAGCCAGCACTCAACTGATGACTGTTTTCATTAACGATTTTTTGCCAATATAATGGTGCAAAAACTAACCTTGTACACACATCATTTTGCACATGCAAGAATAAAAGGAACCATTTAAGCAAAATGTATGTACCAACACTGACATGCTCCTGAGCAAAGCTTTTAAGTGTATGCTTCCAAATATGCTTGACAGTACAAAGGGGTAATCAGATTTTTCTTTTTTGCCAACCTGATAGGTTAAATAATTAAATTTGTATGTTTTAGTTTCCTATCCTCTTACACTAAATAAGATCAAACAGCTTTATGCATGTGTAATATTTCTATTTAATTTTTTGTGATAGCTATCTCTTCCTATCCTTTGCCCATTTTTCCACTGGGTTATTAGTCTTTTTTATATTTGCTTGCATGAAGATATCTGTATGACTTTACATATGTATCTCCACTGCGATACTAGTTTTTATATATATACATACTTGTTCTCAATTTGTAGTTTATCAAATTTTTGCTATGGAGAATTTTTTTAAATAAATACTTTTACTGCACATTTATAAAATCTGCATATTTAAATGTGGAGAATTTTTTATTGCTGTCAAATTCTATGAATTTTTATTTCTTTTGGGGTGTATGTTATAGTTAGAAAGGCCTTCCTCACAGTGAATTATTTAAAAACAAACTATCTCATGGTCTTTTCTAGAATTTTTATGCCTTCACTTCTTGAGTTCAAATATCTGATCCTCTGATATGTATTCTGATGCAAGGTATGAGGTTTCACCCCAGCTGTTTTCTTGGTTGTCTGGCTGGAATGCATCCTTTATTATGCAAGGATAATATATTCTCCTATCTATGGGATGTAATCTTGTGCACCGATTTGATAATTCACGTGACAATAACAAACAGCTCCAATTATTGCAACTTTGTTTTAATAACTAGGACTAGTTCCTACCTTCAACTATTCTTTTCAGATTTTTAATACTATTATGTGTTCGTGTTTTTAATAGAATCTATTAAATGTTAATAAATCTTTGTGATGCTTAGTCTTTTTTGCAAGAAGATGGTAAGGCTTTCTACTTGCTAAAGCTTAAAAAAAAATTCTCCACAGCATTTAAAAGAATTCTTCATATACAAAAGAAACCAGAAGCTCCATACCACATATACCTGCCTTCAGTACCTGTGATATGAACACTACTTACCAACTCAAAAGATGTGGCTTCAGCAACTGTTCTCTCTCATCTCATGATCAATTAGATCTGTATGGGATCACTGACATTGGCATACATTTATTTATGCCATCTTAAAATCAAAACAACCTTCTTTTCACCCTATTTTGTCTTATACACACCCACCCCATTTTCTGGTTGCCCTTTACAGTAAAATTGCTCAAATGCACTGTTTATACTCACTGTCTTCAGTTCCTCTTGCATTCCTGTATGAATACACATTGGTTTCCACACTGTGTCATAAAAACCCTTACTGTTAAGATCTCTGGTGACCTCCAAAATACTAAATCCAGCGATCAGTTTTCTGGTCTCACTTTTTCTTGATCTTTCAGTAGCATGTGACAGTTAACCACTCCTTCCTCAAATACTTTCTTACTCGGCTTCTAAGAATCTCTAGGGGCATATGAGTAGTGCTTGTACTATTTTTATTTTATAACTTTGGGTAAGTTAGAAATTATTTCCAAGTAAAAAGTTTTTTAAAAATTATAGTATCTTGTTGGCAAGAATGGGGAACACTGGATGCTCAATACACTACTGATGGAGTATAAACTGGTACAACCACTTTGATAGTTTGTCAGTCTCTACTAAAGTTGAAATAAAACCCAGCATTGCTCAAACTTGCATAAGATCTGACTGATCAACACAGCCCGTGACCCTGAACCCCTTACTCATGTTTTTTCTTTGCCCTTTTAAAGCCCCAAATGCTAAGTCACTGGGGAGTTTGGGCTTTAAGTGATACATGTTCCCATTCTCCTTGCTTAGCAATCTGCCAATAATAACTGTACTTTCTCCACTCCAAAAAAATAAAAATAAAAAAAAGACATGCACAAGAATGTTCATAAGTGCATTATTTGGAAAAGCAAAAAACTAATAACCACCTAAATGCCCATTAACAGTAGACTGGATATGTAAATTGCAATATATCCAAAGAATGAAATATTTACTATTACACATTAATAAACCAATGAACTGCTGTTAGAGGTAGCAACATGGACAAATCTTCCAAATGGAGGTTGAACAACAACAAAAAAGACAGATTGAAAAGAATACTATAATTTCACCCATTTAAAAGTCAAAAACAAGAACAATGATGCTACAGAGTTAAAGGTCAGGAGTGTTACCTCTGGGGAGGAGGACGCAGTGTGGAGAGGGGGTGTGAAGAAGGTTGTATGGCATTAGCAATGATAATGATCTTTTTCTGACATGTAAGTAGCTTCCCAGCTGCTAACACTGATGCTTCATTTAATAGCACATTTGTTTTACTTTTCTGATATGTCAATTACATATAAAGTTTCGGTAAAAGGTGTTTTTTTCATTGTGAGGAATAATATATGTTCAATTTTGTGATTATTTCACCTGCCCTTCTGTTTTCAGAGTAAAAATTTCAATATGCCATACTACATCAATTTGAAGAATCACTGTTCACAAGCTGAAGTACTAATTTATTTATGACCAAAAAAGAACAGAAAAGGCTGCTTAATTAACTATGACTCTAAACAACAAAATCTTTAAACGTGTTTTGTACATTCACAGACACTTTCAGAACCACCGGCTTTCCACTGCAAGTTATCTAAAGAATGGTCTAAATGACTGGAAATATTTCTACTATTTTTTTTGCCTATTAATGTTCCTTCATTTACTATTCAAACTTTCTGTGAACCAAGACCTTAGAGATTATCTATATATATATTCCATGACTTTGGAAGTGGGAAAATGAAGCCCAAGAAGGTTGACTTGCTTTAAAAGGTAGCAAGAGACAAAGTAGAGGCTTGATTCTAGCAATCACAGTCCAGTGGTTTTCCTGTTTCTTAAGATGTAAGGAGCAGTGATAATCAAAGTACAAAATGTTACCTCAGAAGAGATTTGATCAACCTGAAACTCATAATATTGAATTTGCAACTGTATTTAAAAAGAGATTTGATCAAAGATTTAACTTGGAGAAAACTGTCCCAGGTATTAATTCATATTTATTTTCTGGAGATGAACAATCTGTAAACTTTTTAAGTCTACTCCAAAACATACTAGTAAAAATTATTAAAATGTGGCTTCTTAATACCCTATGAGCAAAACAGGTGTATGTATGGTATGATAATGTTGCAAAGGTCGATGGATTTAAAAAAAAAAATCATGCACAATGGTTTGAACAGACACTTAAAACCCAAAAGCTGCTAAAAGAACAATGAAGAAAATCATCTTTGGAGAATAACAGTAAACCATTTGAGAAAGTTAAATTAGCCCTTGATTTGCAAATGTTTTCTCCAGAAAAGGAGCCATTCTGTAATGCCCAGGAAAACAAGCAAAAGTGTAGATTTAACTCATCATTGTAATGGAAAAAGGTGATAATAAAGACATTTTCAGGACACTGGGAGTACTCCTAGAATTGAAATATAAATCGCAGTGGGTTTATTATACAGGGTAGGCAAAAGTAGGTTTATAGTTGTTTGTATGCAAAATAAAAAATAATACAATAAACTCTGTGTTTCATGTACTCACAACTGTAAACGTACTTTTGCCCCACTGTGCACTACTTTATAGTTTATGTAATTATTTTATCACACCATTTCATTTGATCCTTATGATAAATCTAAGTTTTCAGAGTAAGTGATATTATTCTCTTCATATAAAGAAGAAACTTATGGTCCGATATCATAGATTAAATGATCTGCCTAGAGTTATACTGTCCATGAGAGATATAGAACTTGAACCCAGACATCCTGGTTTCACACTATATTTAATCTCTACCTGTTACCTCAACCATAGGTATAAACAGGGACTCAATAATATGAATCTACTGGCCAACATCTCTGAAAAATGTACTGCTACAAACTTTAGAGGTGATGCAGAATACGGTGCTTTAATTTTATAAAATTGTTAATTCTGGGACTCTTTTCTATAAACCTTACCTTTACATCAAAGGAAGGCTTGAAGAGTTTGTCCTTGGACAGAAATTTTGATGGTGTATCCAGATGTAATGAGGGCTCCTTCTGGAGTGGCTGTCCTGCAGGGGAAGCTGGCCCCGGCTGGGTGTGTTGTGAGATCACAGCACGGAAAGCTTTACTCTGAAAGCGGTTAATGTCCAAAGGTGTAATAGCTGTTTTTCTGTGAGTTTCCAGGCATGTGGTAGGATGCTCCAGAACATCTGAATTTAGAGTGACCCCATTTGCTATTTCAGTTTCTAAACTTTGATCTGGATATTTAAAAAGAAAAGAAACAAATGTAAGCCACTAATTATGCCTTTTTTTCCTCTAAAAAGGTACATAAGTGAGATTTTTATCTTACTGTTACTTTTCATGTGAATTCCCAAGTATACTTTAAACCACAAAGTTATGTATCTACTTTCCAAAAAACAGGCCAGGTGTATTAAAATGTGTTCAGTCAGACAAGTATATCAACTGAAATAATGAAATCAGCTTTCCCATTTTAGCTTGTTGTAACTTGAAATATTCTCAATAAATTTCACAATTCGCCAAAAATTATATAAATAAATGTCACCTTAGTCAATGCCAGAGTAAAAAGAAAATTCCAATTACATGAACTCAGAGTTAATAACTAGTCAAGTTTCTGGAAAATCCTTAATGAAAATTTAGTATGACCAAAACATTACTTTGCCTCAGTTAAAAAATTTCCAGTCTGCCTGGGTAAGGAAGTAATGGTTCTGAAAGTTGTGCCCAAGTTGCTGAATTGTCCATGAAGTTTGTCCAGGAATCCCACCATCTTAAAAGAGGGGCTACTGTGTACTCCCATCCCATCTCCTACTTTTTTCCAACATTTAACAAAAAGACTTAGATGGCTCCTGTATACCAGGCCCAATGCTGGACAATGGAAATACATAATGCCCAAGACATGCATAGTCCTTGCTTTTCAGAGCTCGGAGGTGAGTCGGGAGACATGAAAGTAAACCAGCATTATAACACTGGGATAAGAGCTATAAAAGGGACAACACAAGATGTGATGGCAAGACAAAGGCCATACTTGGTGAGTCAAGGAAGGCTTCCCAGGGAAAGTGACATCCAAGATGAGAACAGAAAAGTAAGATGGGGGAACAGGCAAGCATGAGGCGAGCTAGAGAAAACACGCAAAAGTTCGAAGAAAGAGGGAGAACACTAATTACATGCTGTGTCAGTATGAGCCATAGAAGGACCAGTAAAAGGGATCCAAATTCACATCTTTAGGCTTCAAACACTGAGCCCCTAGAATGCTCCTATATTGTTTTGCATCCTCTAGCTTTCAAATAGTGTTTACACTTTATAGTACAGATACAAATTAAACATTTGTGTTATGAACACACATTTATTTTCCCACCCAATAATGAATGCCCAACAGGGGCTCACTGTACCCAACATGAAAAGTAGAAATCAACCACCTTTCCTAAAAACAAGCTTTGGCACACTGATTTCCCAGAAATCATCAAATTGTAAAAACATGTATACATAAAAGAACAAAATAAAAACATTAACCTTCTTTAGTTGAATTTTCAATCAGAAAATGGCTTTCATTTGCTCTCTTTCCCATTCTAGCCGTCTCCAACAGCCAAGCTATGGTGACTGCCGGTAAATTCCACTTCTTGGAAGCTTCATATTTAGAACCGTTCGGTTCTTTCAACACAAGATGTGTACTAGCAAACATGCCTTTCTTTGCATTGGCTTTGCGGACAAAGAATTCTTGAACGCTAAAAGTTGTATTTAAAGAAAAGCAAATGGTCATACACACAACTTGCCAGCAGCCTAACAATGACGTTTTTAATACAGCAGTGCTGTTAGCATTTTAAGAAAATACTCACTGATTAAAGGTCAGTTCTATACCTTAGACTTTCAAGAAATAACCAGAAAAATCTCCTCAATTAGTAATACCCACCCACCCTGTCCTTTCCTCCCAAAAGGAGGCATGAACATCTAGGGGAGCAAAGAAAAGTATATGAATAACACATTATATATTTCAGTCCACTACAACTGTTCACAGCATTTTCACATATAATCTCATTTGATCCTCTCAATATTTGTGGAATACCAATTATTTTACAAAATACTGTAAAGGTACAACCTAGGAAAAGATAAAAAATTAAATGACTTGCGGAAGATCACAGACTATTAAATACAGAGTATGTGGAGGCAGAAACAGATCCACCACTTGAGGTATTTCTTTTATGACTTCTAAGTTTTATGTTCAAATTCTCTACTTTTAAAATTTCTTCAACGTTTACAGTTTTCCAGTATTTTCATCATTTCATTTTTCATATTCAACCCACTTATCCATGAAGTCTGCTGTCATGTTACTGTTATTTTCTAGATTTTCTACAATTTCATTTATTCAAAAAGCTTCTTGTTTAGTATAATCCAAATACAAAACACAACGAAAAAGGAAACGTACAATTTAATAATTCTAAGGTGAAAACCCTTATATCTACCACCTGTGTCAGAAGACAGAATCATGCCAGCCACTCCAGAACCTCTCCAATGTGCCATCTCAGTGGAACACCCCCTTCCATCCCTTCTTCATAGTAGCCACTATTTGAATATTTATGGTAATCATTTCCTTACCTTTATTTTACCACATAGTGCATCCTTAAACACTACATTTAATTCAGTTTTATGTCTTTTAGGTTATATGTTCCCTCTCCTTTCCCCACCCCCTTATGATCCTTTATAACGTAAAGTTATCTCAGAGTCTGCGTTTTGCTGATTGCATTACCATGGTGTAACTTAACGTTACCCTCGTATTGTATTTGCTATAAATCAGGAATTGAATCCAGTGGCTTTGTCGGATTCAGTTTTCATTATTTAGGTAAGACTACTTCAAGGGTGGTGTGTTCTTCATCAGGAGAAACAAAATGTCTGTTTTTCTCTATATTATGCGATTTACTATTGACTTTCCATGCCTAGATACTTTCTTTCATCATTCCTTCTTCATTTATTTATTGGAATACCTCTATAAAGGAAAATTTTGTCTTATCCATTATTATGGTACTCTGACGCATTCTATTGGAAAGGCAGGACAACTACTTCATCCTTTCCCTTTACTTACCAGCTCTCAAAATAACGGGCTGGTTTCCTAGCATCTTTCAAACATGACCAATTAGTTTAATTTGCTGTCATTAAGAAGTCAGGATTGAAACATTATTATATGTGTTTGGGTCCACTGCTGTTACCATCTAGTGATACTGTACTTAAATTTTCTTGTCTTTGGCCAGTGGAGTTCCTTTTTCTCTCTTTTTTAATCCTCCCCCGAGGATATGTTTATTAATTTTGGCAAGAGAGGAAGGGAAAGAGAGAAACATTGATTGGTTGCCTCTTATACACGCCCTGATCAGGAATCCAACCCGCAACTTTTTGGTGAATGAGATGATGCTCCAAACAACTGACCCCCCCAACCAGGGCCAGTGGAGTTCCTTCTGACACAACTCTCCCTAGTAGTGTTTGACAATGTATTTGCTATCTGTTCTAACAAAATGTTCCAGACTCACTAGTACCTTTGCTGCCCCAGATCTGGAATTAATCATTTCTTCAAGTTTTAGTTTCTTTTAGTGGGAAATGGTATTTTAAGATCACAATCTGGGCACTAGGGTTCCTTGTTGCTACTGGACTGATAATTACTTTTAAGCTTATAAATGATTTCAAATTCCTTTTTGAACCAATAATTGTTTTTTAAAGATTTCATGTATTTATTTTTAGAGAGAGAGGAAGGGAGGGAGGAAGAGAGGGAGAGAAACATCAATGTATGGTTGCCTCTCACACACACCCAACTGGGGACCTGACCTACAACCCAGGCAAATGCCCTGACTGGGAATTGAACCAGTGACCCTTTCGTTCGCAGGCTGCCACTCAATCCACTGAGCTACAACAGCCAGGGCTAAACCAAGAATTCTTAAAAAACAGTTCTAAAATGTCCAGTTTACAAGGTCTTTTCACCTTCTATTTCTACTATTCATTACCAGTTTTTTGGACTGTGATGAGAGAATGTGGTCTGCACTCTTTCTACTTCAGGAATTTACTGAGGTTTTCTTTGTGGCAAATTTCTTCATGGGCAACATTTATGAGTGATCCACAGGCACGTGAAAAGATATGCTCACTGTTTGAGGGCAGATGTCTATGCTGTTTAAATCTATCCCTCCTAGCCCTGGCTGGTGTGGCTCAGTGGATTGAGTGCTAGCCTGCAAAGTAAACGGTCACATGTTTGATTCCCAGTTAGTGCACGGGCCTGGGTTGTGAGCCAGGTCCCCAGAAGGGGGCGCGCAAGAGGCAACCACACATTAATGTTTCTCTCTCTCCTTCCCTTCCCCTCTCTCTAAAAATAATAAAATCTTAGGGAAAAAAAAATCTGTTCTTCCTTGTTTTCTATTTGACCTGTAATGAAGTAAAAGATGGGAATTAAAGTCTCCTACAGTATGTATTTCTGTTGATTCCTCCTGTATCTCCTGCTGTTTTCGTTTCATGAATGACTATCATGGTCTTCTTGATATATATATCTTTCAGTGTGAATAGCACTCTTGGTTTACAGGCTCTCTTTTTCTTGTTTAATGCCTTGATTTGAATCAAAACTTGTCTGACATTAAAATTACAACCCCTTCTTTCTTTGTTTGCATTTAATTGACATTATCTTTTTTTTTCTGAGTCACTTTGTTTTAGGTGCATCTCTTATTTAAAATAATTTTAAGTGTTGTTTCATAATCTAATTGAAAATAACTATTTTTTTAGTATAAAAGTTTAGTTCATTTACCTTTACTGCTATAACAGTTTTCTACTTCCTTTTAAAACAGCCATCACCTCACATTCACTTAAGGTTAATTTGGATTTCAGAAGCAACTTTTTTTTTTCTCCCAAAGTATTCATTATTCCCATTTAACATTTATATTTCTGGCTGAAAACCAGAGAAACAATGAATGTATACTGATAAAGAATAAATCAACCATACAGCACGTGGAAGGAAATAATGCACAGATAGATAATATTTAGTAACGGCACACCTATCAGCCGTTAAAGATTCCCTTTCCTGGTAGGTACGCATTACTGTCTGTAGTCTTAACATCTGCCAGGCATCTACTTGGTAGCACTCTCCCCTCTCCCTTCGAGCCATCACAGGATTACACTACACACTACCCATAAATATTATAAAGCCACCCAGCAAAATTCTAATTTGAATGCTCTCCAATTAGTCAAAACAAACAAAAATACATCAAGGCAGCTGGTACGCTACAAATACTACGTACCTTGCTCCAAGGAGCTTTGCTAAGAATGTCAAAGAATCTTTTTCTGCTCCCGCACACTGGCTGAATGAAATAACGCAATCCTCTAAAGGAGTCATTCCTGCCATTACTGGGACTGGCTTGAAGAGAGGACTTGACTTTGGATCAACTAAAGTTTGATAGTCTATACAAGTTACCTTTAAAAACAACAGAAACAATAACATCAATCTGAAATAAGCAACCAGTGGTTAACATTGGGCTCAGTTACAGTAGCAATAATTTTAGTTTGGATAAAAAGCAATTTTACTTTTAAACTTGTGTATGCTCATTCTCAATACATTCAAATTATAATATGTAAAGAAATATATACATCCATTCACTATATTAAATATTACATTCTAAAATAGAGGATATTAAAATTATGAAACTTACTGAAGTTACAGAATATTGCCTCAAATTTAATTTCTTCCAAAAATGTATTAGTTTGTAATTATTTCCTCTTAATGCTTAGAAAGTAAAAAAAAAAAAAAAAGAAAAAAAAATTCCCCAAGAAACAATCAACCCAACACACCAAAGGTGAAATTACTAGCCAGAGATAAGCCAGCAAGATGGGATAATATAAAAGTGCATGTCAGGGCTCTGGTTGTGAGAAAACAGGGAAAACTGAAATCCCATGAGATAACATAAAGTAACTTCCTACTAAGAAATGTTGCTGGTTTGGCCCCTGGGAAACAATCATCTCTACTCTACCAGGATTAGGCCCAAGAAGCCTGACATTTTCATATTTTAGAATTTCCTTTGCTAAAGGAAAATCCGGACACTGCCCATACCTAAATACCAATTTAACCTAAACTGAACTGCCTAAGAAATAAATATTAATACTCTTGGCATTCAGATATCTTTCAGCTGCTACAGTATTTTCTTACCAGCCACGTATTTGTAACAACTTCTCCCACTGTTGCTTGTACTTCAGACCCCAGCAGAGGAACCACAGTATAATCGGCAACAGTTGTGCTCTGAAGGGATATGATTTTTCCAGCATTTTCTTTTATGACAGTTGCAATGTTAGATTCATTTTCATTACTGAAACCCAAAACAAGGAAACTCTTTTGGCTAAATAAACCTTCTTCAATAATTGTAGAAGCATCAGGGAGGCAATGACTGACAGATGATGGGTTTTCTTGCAGAGAAATATGAGTAGAATCATTGAAGGGCTCAACATGAGTAGTGTCATTAAAGGTCCCAACCTTAGACTTTGCAGCTTCAACTGGAAGAGAAAAAGAATTGTTTTCTAACAGATGATTTATCTTAGTTTTATTTCCTAGCAAGGATATTAAGGTAATATACAGCCTGTGAATTGTGACCACACTTAAAAACTAAGGCTTTAATAAGTACACAATGCATAAAGGATACGAACCCACTCCATCTTCTGGGTTACCAAGAGTGTTATCAGGATTACCTAATGTGTCATTAGGAAGGACAACAGCAATCATGTTACTGTTTTAAGTGCTCCTAGCACACTAGAAACTAGCTGAAAATTATGAAGCTCTAATAACTTCATGGGCGTGTCTCAGTTCCAAAACTGGTTTAGATAATTTACAATAGAGAATATATCATTAAGGAAAAACAGAAGTAACAGGCCTAAACAGTCAAGCCCTTTACATGGAAATAACTGTAAAAATGTAATAAGAAAACTATGGTTATTTCTCTCTAAAAAATTCCCAAAATGTTTTATATTGAAATTGGAGCTACTTCATTTCTATATAGATTTCTTAAGAGAGCTCATCAAGGACCCAAGCAAATGGCCTTAACTTTGTTTTAGGATACAGCTGGCTGATAGATGGGCAGTAAAAGAAAAAAAATAGCTATATAAATAAGGGTCGATAACTAAACTACACAGTCCCTAGTATGCAAAAAATATTGCCAAGTCAAGGCTAAAAGTTTAAGGGGTAAAAACAGTGTGTTTTTGAGAACTCTAGTGGTATCCTGTTGGAAGATGACACTTTATGGTAGGGATCAGCAAACTACAGCCTAAGGGTCAAAAGGGCCCACAGCCTGTGGGTTAAGACTGGATTTTATATTTTAAGAAATGATTATAAAAACAAAACAAAACAGAACAGGTGACAGAGATAGAATGTGACTGGTAAAGCCTAAAATATCTACTATCTGGCCTTTTACAGAGAAAGATTTGCCAATCTCTACTCTCTGGGGTTCCAACAAGTCTGGATGCTATTCAAAGGTTCTTCACTTTTTCATCTATACAGGCACTGTGCCTAAGTGCTTTACATGCATGCAATTAATGCCCGTGATGCTATCAGGCTGATGTTACCAGTACATCTATACCCTTTCTTCAAGAGAAATCTCAGGTTTTAAGAGGTTACATAACCTAAGGTCATAGTTATAAAATGGTAAGAATGATATAAACCAATGCCTGCCTAACTCCAGAGTCTATAACATTATTATAATGCCATCTTCTTATGTCTATTCTCATCTCTGATATAATTTTCACTTTTAAACTAATTACTGCTATACCTATATAAATAATATATATAAGCAAAATATCTGTGTGTGCATATATATAACTTATTCTTACTTAATGAAAGTATTTAAATTGCTCTTATTGACACTCACAAGAAGTATAGTTTTGTCTAGAGCATTAATGGATCAGGTGATTCTTTAACCCTCAGTTTCATACTATAATAAATAAAGGATAATAGTATATTTATAATTTAGAGACATATAAGGATGAGTAAGCCTAGATGGAAATAAAGATGACATGTTACTGTGAAACATTCTGCAAAGTAGTTTTAAAATAGCTATTCTTAATATAAAATGTAAAAACAAAAAAATTTTTTGCAATTGTAATTGTCTCACAATCATTGAGCTAGGAGAAAGAAAAAGCCTGTGATGTCTACATATTGCTAGTGAGGTGGGAAGAAAGAATCCCAGGGGAATTTCAGACTGCTACTATAAAACAAAGGTGAAATACTAAGTTCTTATAAACTGTAAGTAAAACCCTGAAGTTATTAAAGAAACTCAGAATAAATTAGTATGTTTTACAGCAGTTCTTTCCATTTATTTTAGTAGAACCCCATTTTCAAACAGACTTCATTCAGAAGCATATGGACACTACCTGATAAACCTATTATTAAAAATATTTTCTCGAGTTGGGACTTCTGGTCAAGATGGAGGCGCAGGTAGATATACTTTGTCTCCTCACACAACCAAAAGAAGGACAACAAATTTAAAAACAAAAAATAACCAGAACTGCCAGAAAATCAAACTGTATGGAAGTCCGATAATCAAGGAGTTAAGGAAGAAACATTCATTCAGACTGGCAGAAGGGGCAGATACAGTCAGCCACGGCAGAGAGGACATGGCTGCTGGTGGACTGGTGGACAGCAGTACCACAACTGCAACATTTGCATACGGATAAACTGGGAGGAACAGCTGGGGAGTGACAGAGACCCAGGGTTCCAGCATAGGAAAAGAAAGCCTCAAAACCTCTACCAGAAAAAACCTGTAGGGGTTGAGGCAGCGGGAGAAACAGTCAGTCTTGCAGGAGAGCTTCTCTGAGAGACTCACGAGATCCTAGAATGTACACAAACCCACCCACTTGGAAATCGGCACCAGAAGGGCCCAATTTGCTTGTGGGTAGCAGGGGAAGTGACTAAAATCCTGCCAAGAGCCAAGCAAGTGGCATGTTCCCTCTCAGACTCCTCCCCCATGCACAGCACTGCAAGGCAGAGACTTGGGTTCCTCCGCCCTGGTGAATACATAAGGCTCTGCCCCTCACAATGTAATAACGCCAAAACAAAAAAAATATGGCCCAAAGGAAAGAACAGATCAAAGCTCCAAAAATAGAACTAAGCAATGAAGGAACAGCCAACCTATCTGATGCACAGTTCAAAACACCGGTAATCTGGATGCTCACAGAAATGGTGGAGTATGGTCACAATATGGAGGAAAAAGTGAAGGCTATGCAAAGTGAAATAAAGCAAAATATACAGGGAACCAACAGTGAAGGGAAGGAAACCGGGACTCAGATCAACGATTTGGAGCAGAAAGAAGAAATAAACATTCAACCAGAACAGAATGAAGAAACAAGAATTCAAAACAATGAGGAGAGGCTGAGGAACCTCTGGGACTTTACACACTCCAATATCTAAATCATAGGGGTGCCAGAAGAAGATGAGGAAGAGCAAGACATTGAAAACTTCTTTGTAAAAATAATGAAGGAGAGCTTCCCCAATCCGGCAAAGGAAATACACTTCTAGGAAGTCCAGGAAGCTGAGAGAGTCCCAAAGAAGTTGGATCAAGGAAGCACACACCAAGGCACATAATTACAGTACCCAAGATTAAAGATAAGGAGAGAATCTTAAAAGCAGCAAGAGAAAAGGAGAGAGTTACCTACAAAGGGGTTCCCATAAGGCTATCAGGTGATTTCTCCAAAGAAACCTTACAGGCAAGAAGGGGCTGGAAAGAAGTATTCAAAGTCATGAAAGGCAGGGGCCTACATCCAAGAATACTCCACCCGGCAAAGCTATCATTTAGAATGGAAGGGCAGATAAAGTGCTTCCCAGACAAGGTAAAGTTAAAGGAGTTCATCATCAGCAAGCTGTTATTAAATGAAATATTAAGGGGACTAATCTAAGAGAAAGAAGATGATCAAAACTATAAACAGTAAAATGACAACAAACTCACAACCATCAACAGCTGAACCTAAAAAAACAAAAACAAAAACAAAAACAAACTAAGCAAACTGCTAGAACAGGAACAGAATCACAGAAATGGAGATCACATGGAAGGTTATGAGAGGGGAGGGAGAGAGTTGAGAATGGGGTTAAAGGTACAGCAAACAAGAAGTATAAGTGGCAGGTACAAAATAGACAGGGGGAGGTTAAGGATAGCATAGGAAAGGGAGAAGCCAAAGAACTTACATGTACAACCAATGGGCACGAATTAAGTGGGGGAATGCTGGTGGGAGGGCATGTGCAGGGTGGAGGGGAATAAAGGGGAGAAAAAATGGGATGACTGTAATAGCATAATCAATAAAATATATTTAAAAATATATTTTCTCGAATCACAAGTAATTCTGTTTTAAGAAGCTATAAAATATTTTATTACATTTTTAAAAAAAGATTTTATATTTTTAGTTTTAGAGAGAGGGGAAAGGAGGAAGATAGAGTGGGAGAGAAACATCAATGTGTAGTTACCTCTCACGTGCCCCCTACTTGGGATCTGACCCGCAACCGAGGCATGTGCCCTGACTGACAATCAAACCGGGGACCCTTTGGTTCACAGGCTGGCGCTCAATCCGCTGAGCCACATCAGCCAGGGCTGATTACATTCTTTATAATGCACTTGGGGATTCACTGAGATTTACTGTCAGCAAATCCTTTCAAAGTCAGTAGATTAATAGTTGCCTCAAAAGGAAGGCTTGAGAACGGAATCGCTTTCCTCCACTTCAGGAATGCGGTGCTATTCTTGAAGGACAGAGCTCCCCGTCAATCTGTGCTTCTTTATACCAGAATGTCCTAGAAGGTTAGGATGATCTGCTATGATGCACTACTAAAGCATAAGCAGCTGGTCTGACAAAAAACAATTTTGTAGTGCATCATGAACATAAACAGTGTGAATAAAAAAAATGAATACTAGAAATTCCCTTCTAGAAATATGGAAGTTTAGACATGCAAAACACTCACTATAGAACCCTGGAAAATATAGCATAAAATATTAAAGACATCGTTATAACTGCATAGCTGAGATTATAAGAATGCAAGGGAAATCCTTAAGGGTTAAAATTGAAATAGCAAGAATTAAGAGCATCAAGTGGTTACTAAAGCTAATGGTTAACCTGAAACTATCTTGGCAGTAACCTACACCCTTAAAGTTTAAGGATATCACAGATGGACAGGTGCTAAGCCCTTGGTTTCACACGAATTAGCAGTGGGGCAGAGTATACCCTAAGAAAACCCAGAAACCCTAAAGGGAAATGTCTGCGCTAAAAATGTAGAACAAAACCAATCAACTAACCACCACAAATACATGCTGCAAAAGGAGATAAACAGTAGACCTGGTTTGGCTTTGGGTCAAGGGAAAAACAGAGCTCTCCTGGGAAGCTGTCATCATGAACTGGTCCTCACATGAGGTAAGGGTACGAGTAACACAGGCCTGATGGTTCTAGAATGTCCTGCCAAAAAACTAACTCAGAGGTGTCCTAAGTTGGGAGATTCCTAGGCTCCTGGCAAAGTTAAACATGAATCTTTTCTGGAGGAACAAACTCCCACCCCAGGCTTCTTAGAGTTCCTAGAGTCCTAATAAGAATGATTAATATCACAAAGCATATGAGGAAACCAGGCATCATGAACAATAACCAAGAGAACTTCTCCAGTCCTCCATTCAGATACTGCAATTAGTTGAATGTGTTATAAGAAATAAAGAACAAAAAACATGAATACAAGATAAGAGACTATTAAAAGAACTAGAACTTCTAGAAACTGATGAAATTAGAAGGAAAGGTTAAGTGACCTATACACAGAGCTAAATGCGAGTTAGAGAATATAGAGAATGGGGGAAAAGAAAGAAGAAAAAGAAATCACTAATTCTTGGATTCAGAAAAAATAATAATTACAAGAGGAAAAGATCAGTGATAACATTCTTGGACACGAAAAATAAAAGATGTTAAAAACAGGTAGAGAAAAAAAGACTTTCTACAAAAGAATGATAATTAGACTGACATCTGACTTCTTATTCAGCAACCATGGAAACGAATGACAATAAAGAGCTTAGACAGAGTAAGTATCTAGAGCTGTATATCTAGCAGAACTATCTTTAAAGGAAAAGGGCAAAATAAAAAACATTAACAGAAACTAAAGGAATTTCTAAAGGATACATTTCAGGAGGAAAGAAAATGATTCCGGAAGGGAGGTTTCAGAAACAAAAAGAAATGGGGAGAAAAGAAAGAGCTAAACATGTTGGCAAATCAAAAAATATTGACCATACAGAACAATGACAATGTCTAATTGTGACATTAAAAAAGACAATAAAAATATTTTTTAAAATCACATAAGCTGAATGTATTAGTGAGTGCATATGTAGGGGATGCAGTCAGTAGTGATGTTAAAGTGTTATAAGGTTCTTGTATTCAAAGAATGTAAAATTCTGAATGACTTTAGATTTTACGCTAGGATGCACACTAAAGTTCCAGGGGTAACCACTGAAAATATAAATAGTATACACAACTTCCCAATCAGTAGAGGGAAAGACACAAAGTTTGGAGTAGGATCTGAGGCAAGAGGGGGCAAGCTCAATCCATCCAAAAGGTAAAAGTGTTAAAAAACAAGGAGGCATAGAAAAAATGGGACAAAGTACAAAGTAAGAAGGTAGAAAAATAATCAAAATATATCACAAATAACAATAAATGTAATCAATCAAATTTACAGTTAAAAGAAAAAGTCAGTCATACTAAATGCTGATCCACATGAGGCAGGGATAGCTGTATTAGTATCAGAGAAAACTGATTTTAAGTTAAAAAATTATTAGAAAAATAAGGATCACTATGAAATGAAACTTCGAGTTACATAAAAAACTAAACAGGAAATTCTGACACATGCTATAAACATGAATGAATCTTGAAGACATTATGCTAAGTAAAGGACAATTTTTTTTTAATTTTTAAAAAAGATTTTATTTATTTATTTTTAGAGAGGGGAAGGGAGGGAAAAAGAGAGACAGAAATATCAATGTGTGGTTGCCTCTCATGCACACCCCACTGGGGTCCGGCCTACAACCCAGGCATGTGCCCTAGATTGGGAATCGAACCAGCAACCCCTCAGTTTACAGGCCAGCACTCAATCCACTAAGCCACACCAGCCAGAGCAAAAAGACAAATATCATGTGATTCCATTTATATGAGCTACCTAGAACAGTCAAATTCACAGAAAACAGAATGGTGGTTGTTCAGGAGTGGGTAGAAGGAGAAATGGTAAGTTAATGTTTAATGGATACAGAGTTTTGATTTGGGAAAATAAAGTTCTACAATGGATGGTAATGCAGGTGGTACAAAAATGTAATTAAAATTAACCACTGAACTGTACACCTAAAATGGTTAAAATACTAAATTTTATGTTTCATATACTTTATCACAATTTTTAAAAATTCAATACCCAAAATATTCTATAGTAGTATTTTAGATTTCATTCAGTTTGTTTGAAACCAAAGGCTTAACACCTGTCCCTCTGTGTGATATCCTTAAATTTTAAGTGTCTAGGTTACTGCCAAGGTAGCTTCAGGGCAACCATTAGCTTTAGTAACCACCTGATGCTCTTGATTCATTGTGTAAAGAATATGACTGTCTAACCACTATGCTGTACATCTGAAACTAATACAGAATAATACTGAATAAACTGTTAACTGAAAAATAAAATTTTAAAAATAGTTCACATTGTTACAAACTTACACAAACTAAGTGATGACAGATATAAAACAGATCAAAGAGGAACCCTTGAGTTGAAGAGAGAAGAGGGGGTCAGATGGTTCAGAACAACTTAGCTTTGCCTAGAAAAAAGTTATAAACATAAAACTTAGAGAAAAAGGTTTAACTTAAAATTTAAAAAACCTGGCAAAAATCACATATGTATGAATACTACTAAAATAGTTCTTAATGACTATAGATACTAAGTAACTATTTCTTACCTACTGTTGGGTTATTATTTACGTATTGAGAGAGCAGATCTTCATCAGCTTGCTCGTGCTTTTCAGCAGAAGCACACTCTTTCTTGGAGAAGCTGCTATTCTTTCTTAAAAGGGATGTTTTACTTTCAGGTTGATCTGAGACTGGAATTTCCACTGGCTTGTAATTAGCATGGATATACGGCTCTTCAGGAAGCATATAACCTTTACTAAAACACTCTAGCAACCATTTTGCTCCCACTACATGAGGCCTATGAAAATAGTACATAGTGATATATTAGTTTAAATTATAAAGACCATCATCCCACTTGCCATGCTATTTCCAAAATAACATGAACGTGCAATTTTAAGAAAAATTATCAGAGTAGAAATTGGTTTGAATAAAAAACAGACAAAACCTGTGGGCTGATTTATCCCAAAAGTGCTTCAATTCATCATCATAATCTCCCACAATAACATGAGTTACATCTTCATTGAGCTGGTTAAAACGAACTCCCCCTCCATTGTTAATAAGCCTTCTCAGTTTATCTAGTTTTCTGCCACTAAAACCGCAAAGATATATCTGCAAAGAAAGAAAATATTTACTTTAGATTAATGCATGTAAGATGTTTTATTTCTCTCACATTTATTAAACAGATATGTTAAAATCTACCCTGTGTAAATAAGACAACTCTTGTGTATGTTTTAAGACATACTTATAGAAAAAAATGAGGAAAAAAACAAGAAAAGATTTATTGAGGGGTGTATCTTGAAACTTAGATATTTTTAAACAATTCTGAAATTTTGATTTTTATCATTTCTTCATAACCCAATAGCAGTATTATCCCTCATAGTAGATACTTGATAATTACTTTAATTCTTTAAATAAAAGCCTTAAGTAAATTATTATCTGAATATCAGTACATAGGAATTTCTGAAACACAGGCAGCTTCTTAAAGATCTTAACTAGTTGTGACCCTGGCCAGTTCAGTTGGTTAGAGCATGTCCTGATACACCAAGGTTGCAGGTTTGATCCCTGGTCAGAGCACATACGAGAATCAACCAATGAATGCATAAGTGGAGAACAAATTGATGTTTCTCCTCATTCTGCTCTCTCTTTAAAAGAAAATCAATAAATAAATTTTTAAAAAATTTAAAGAGATCTTATTACTCATAAATTTTAAAATAATTACAGAAATGAGTTAAATGTCTGAATTCCGAAACCTAGGTTTAAATTTTGGTTCAGCTGCCAATCATTAACCACATGACCACAGCCAAGTTACTTAGGCTCTTTAAATCAATTTCCGTACCTATAAATGAAGGTACCTTTTCCACAGTTAAATAAACAAGAATATTTAAGTCAAGAGATAAGGACTGCTTTGTCAATAATACTTATACAAAAATTTATTTTTAACTATATATGCACATCTCTAAACTACTTTAATATAAAAATCTTTTTCATGTCTGTTCTACATTTTTAAAACATTTAAGAACAACAAATCTATTCCTAACTGCATTTATACCCCAAACTAAATAACCTCCATTACGAGAATATATCTGAACAAAAACTAGAAATATACACTTCCTATAAGTAAAGAATAATTAAGTCATATCCAGAATTAGTATAGTCTAGGATAAAAGAATCTATAAGACACTTTCTGTTTTGCCAGTAAGTTGGTAGGTTTTGAAAGGTAAGATAATTAGCCCAATTTTCTTTCTTAACAACAAAACAGGATTAAATCTTTGCTACTCTTTGAGAATTAATAGCCTATTGATTCTACAAGTAGGAATATATTAAGTAAGTATTCAGCTCTAGGAGACCTAAAACATAAGATGTTTCCATCAAGGCACTTATAAGATAGTTATTTATGCACTAAAAAATTAAACAGCCCAAGAAATACTAAACAAAGCAGTGGGTCTAATGATTAAAAATACAGGCCTTGGAGCAGATGGTTGGTTACTTAAGGTCTGTGACTCTGAACGAGAATTTTAATCCTCTAAGTCTCAGCCTCTGGATAATATCCATTTTAGAATTATTTGTGGGAATTAAATTAGCTTATGCACAACATATTAATAATATATGAAATAATTAGCACAGTGTCTAGCATATTATAAGCACTTAAAAATCCCTTAAGTGGTTCAGAAACTAAGAGATCTCAAAACATAGTAGATGGAAAGTTTAATGTAGTTAGAAGGGTTCACAGAAGAGCTGAAAACTGATCATGGACTTTGAAGGATGACAAATGAAGGTACATCTCAGGCAGAGGGACCCTGACAGTTAAAGGATGGATATGGCCTAATAAGTGCATCTGCTTAGCTAGTACACAGGGTTTATGCAGGTAAAGAGCAAGCCCAATTGTGAAGGGTCTTCAAAATCAGACTAGGAAGTACCAATGCACATTGTCACTTACTGAAATTATTACATAATAAAGACATACCCGACAACCATCTAATAAATCTTCAGGTGACTGAAATGCACTGACATCCAGGTTTTCTAGATTTTCTAGTGTAGAATCCACTTTGCTATTAAGAATGGAATTATATACTGATTCATTTATGCAACTTGCATTGATGTTGGAAATATGGCTGACATCTGAAAGAGTACGACCTACACATTAAACAAAGATGTAATAAATTTATGAAGATAAAATAACTGTGATTACATGTTTTCCTACAGACTAAGTTTTCTTATACACACAGGGCTATGCACAACTTCCAAAGTTAAGATTCAAGTGTTTTTACTGAAGTCTTGGTGGGAACATATGAAAAGGGTAACTAAAACTAAGGTTCATATTTTATTTCGATAAAAATATATTTAATATATTTATTTAACAGTGGCCTGCTTTTAATAATAATCTGAACTTGCTGGCTTTAAGGTCCAGGAAGCTTACATTTGAGCAAAAAGTCCATAAGCATTTGCTGAATTGTCAATATGTCACCTACAAACAGGAACAGTTTTAAATTTTATACGAATACAGATGATTTGTAACAATTGCAGCAAATTAATAAAGGAAATGCACTAATAATATCTGCACATCAGTCAAATATTTAAAAATTGTTTTCATTTTAAGTCTTTATCTCTTAATATTCTTAATTTCTCTAATCATCTTTTGCATTACATCAAGATATGAAAGAAAGTATGCATTTATTAGAAAAAAGAAACACCAGGAGTTCTGGACAAATTTTTCGTTCAATTTGGTTAATACACAATTATGCGCAGAAGCAGAGTAATAAAAGATGGAATTCACTACTATATCTCACTAACCCTGTTAACAAACCAATTCTTACACAGAGAATGGACAGTTTATTTTAATCCCAATGAGACTTACTATCAACTGTGTTGATCTGGCCAGTAGGAGTTGAAGTATCCGGCATAGTTTTTGTTTCTGGTCTAGGCTCTGTCTTGTATATGGATTCATCCTGACAGAAACCTTTCTCAATACTGTCAAAAAACCATTGCGTAGTCACACAATGTACATTCCATCGCTTGGCACATTCATATTTCTGACCTATCATGTTCATAAGAAAGAAAAGAAAGAGAAAGAGAGAGAGAGAGAGGATGGATGGATGGATGGATGGATGGATGGAAGGAAGGAAGGAAGGAAGGAAGGAAGGGAGAAGGAAGGAAGGAACGAAACGAGAGAGAGGAAAAGAAAGAAAAGAAAAGAAAAGAAAAGAAAAGAAAAGAAAGAAAGAAAGAAAGAAAGAAAGAAAGAAAGAAAGAAAGAAAGAAAAAATGGAGAGAAGGAGAGAAGGAAAGAAAGAAATGCAAACCATTAAGCTCTGCCTTGGCAGAAATATTCAAAGTTATGATAGGTTATTAAAAAAACCCACCTGACACAAAAATTAAAGTTACTAGTAATTACTCTTACTTTTAAATAAATACACGTGGTATGTGAGGGGGCATATCTCTTACAAAATTATACAGAGACAGAGGTAACTCAGGGGTAACTGAAATAATATTAGACTTGGTTTGAGTATAGTCTCCATCACTTAATCTCTTTAAACCAGTTTCTTTATCTACAACACAGGGATAACTCACAGAATTACGTGATTGTTAGTAAGACTGCAGGGGTGCCAGAAGGAGAAGAGGAAGAGCAAGACACTGAAAACTTTTTTGAAAAAATAATGAAGGAGAACTTCCCCAATCTGGCAAAGGAAATAACACTTCTAGGAAGTCCAGGAAGCTGAGAGGCCCAAAGAAGTTGGACCCAAGGAAGCACACACCAAGGCACATCATCATTACATTACCCAAGATGAAAGATAAGGAGAGAATCTTCAGAGCAGCAAGAGAAAAGGAGATTTACCTACAAAGGAGTTCCCATAAGACGATCAGCTGATTTCTCAAAAGAAACCTTACAGGCAAGAAAGGGGCTAAAAAAAGTATTCAAAGTCATGAAAGGCAAGGACCTACATCCAAGATTATCCAGCAAAGCTAGCATTTAGAATGGAAGGGCAGATAAAGTTCTTCCCAGACAAGGTAAAGTTAAAGGAGTTCATCACCAAGCCCTTTCTATATGAAATGTTAAAGGGACTTATCTAAGAAAAAGAAGATGATCATAATATAAACAGTAAAATGACAACAAACTCACAACTATTAACAACTGAACCTAAAAAAACAAAAACAAATGAGGCAAACTGCTAGGACAGGAACAAAATCACAGAAATGGAGATCACATGGAGGGTTACCAATGAGGAGGGGGTGGGGGGAGAATGGGGGAAAAGGTATAAGGAATAAAAAGCATAAATGGTAGGAACAAAATGACAGGGGGAGGTTAAGAACAGTATAGGAAAGGGAAAAGCCCAAGGACTTGTATGTACAACCCATGGACATGAACTAAGAGGGGGAATGCCAGTGGGAAGGGTGGTGTAGGGCAGAGATGCGATAAAGGGGAGACAAGAAAATGGGACAACTGTAATAGCATAATCAATAAAATATACTTAAAAAAATAAGACTGAATAAAACAACTGTGAAAATTTCAAATGTTTGCAATATAAAGAATACCAGCTTTGAGTAGACTATTCCTATGTCATTAGATTGTAACTGAAGTCCAGGATAGGTATACAGATAGATAAATTACTTAAAAAATTTATAACCTTTTATTGCCTTAAAAGTATTTTAACACAATGTATTTTGAAACAGTATCATGGAGAAAATTGAGGTCAACATGTAATAAATGATAACCTGAAAGTCTTTTTTTATAATCTTGAGAGGAAATGAACTACCCTCAGAATTAGAAAATATCAATAGCAACTGTCAAGTCTACTTACAATCATAATTGGCCACACCCAAAATACTGACTTAAGTACAATTACCAATTAATTTTAATATTTTTCTTTTTTTTTCTTATCTAGGTAGCTGAGTAAAACACTCTATAGATATGAGATAATAAAAACATTAACAAAATTATTTCTCATGATCTTGTATATATTTCAAGGGCATTGGTAAAAAATATTCTCCAGAATACATATAAAAATTATAGAACACTGCTCTGGCTGGTGTGGCTCAGTGGACTGAATGCTCTCCTACGAATGGAAAGGTCATAGGTTCGACTCCTAGCAAGGGGACATGCATGAGTTGCGGGTCAGATCCCCCGTGGGAGGGCATGGGGGAGACAACTAGTCTATGTTTCTCTCACATTGATGCTCTTTCTCCCTCTCTTTCTCCCTTCCTTCTCCTCTAAAAATAAATAAATAAAACCTTAGGAAAAAAAAGATTACAGAACACCAAAATTAATAGTAATTTTAAGGAATTCTTCTCATTGGTAATAAATTTTTCTTCTTTTAACTGCCTCATTTTCTGCGAAGTGTATCTTCAAGTTAAAACTTATAGTTCATTCAGTAAAGCTTATTCATTTAATTAAAAACTGAGCCAATCCTTTAACATGTCATTAGAAAGAAATGTAATGTAGCTACATCTATTAGCTTTCTTGTATCCATCCAAATTTCTTGTCTCTTAAGTATTTGGTAACTGTGTAGCAGACTTAAAAAAAAAAAATCAGAGAATAAATTTAGATAAAATATCATTGGAAATTTTTGTTTAATATTTATTGAATGACCTGGATAACAAACGTTAGGATAGTCACATAATTATTCTACAGATTGTGACCCAAACTATCCCTGTAAGATTTTAGGAAAAAAATCATACTAGGTTTATGCCATGTCAGAAGCAAAAGTTACTCTGTAAAAAATCTTAAATGTTAAAAAGTAGAGAAAAGTTTGCTTTTGTCCACTTAGGAAATAGCTTTACCTTTTGGTTCTTGCACAATGAGGTGTGTACATTCATTCATTTTCAATTGTCCCATATATTGACCTCCATGCTTAACTGTCAGTTGCTGAACTCTCTTTCTTTCTAGGCCATCTAAGCCAGTCACACAGATTATGCAACCAAGGAAAACAGGACATTTGAAGACTTCCATGTTTATATCAGTATATCTAGTTATTTTACTGGGGAAGACAAATGGTAAAAAGGAAAAAATTAAACATACTAATTTTATCAGATAGTTTAAAACTTACAAGAAAAAGAAAGACAAACAGTATCACTAATGTTTTCCTCATTTTTAAAGATTTTTAATTACATTTAAGAAAAGAACTCACAGACACACTCAGAATTACACTAATTGCTCATCTAGACTGGCACCATGTTTCTAATAGAAAAAAAATGTTTCAGATAGTCTCTCAAAACTGTTTTAAGGGAAAGTATTTCATTAACTCTAAATCCACACTGACCAAAGTGGTGTATTTTCCAAAATTTTAACTTTGGTTGCCTACTAGAAAAATGGAATTTGTATCCTTTTACTATACTATATAAATAATACACAGTGATTTGGAGCAGAAACCAACAAAAATATCATTGTCAATCTGCTGCCATGCTAGGCAGATGTGCTGATGAAACAGGCTGGGAATAAGGGTGCCAATGTGGAGACATGATTAGGATGCGCTGGATGGTGTTGAAAGAAGACTGTAAAAATTCCTAGTTAATTCAAACAGTGGTACCTGGAATTAGGGTTGTTATTCTAATTTTAGGGGAAACTCAATTCTGTCTCTTGAAATAGGCTCTAAGCTTCACAAGGGCCGAGATGCTATCCTGTTTTGCTCACTATGTATACCTACTGCCTAGCTCAGGCCAATTACATAAAATGGGTTCAATTAATATTTATTGACTGATCACATCCCCGCTAATGGCTTACATGTTTACTATCAACCTTACAAATACCCACTTTAGGAGGCAGTACAGCTGCCAAAATGGTTTACTTGCTCTCCATCTTAACATATGGGCACAGTACTGAAGGATAAAGCAATGTAAGAGGTACAGCTGCCACACTGATTTTCCCAGCTATTTACAAACATTTACTGCTGAAAACAATTTTATTATCAAAGCATTTTTTACTTTGTAGCTAATGCTAAACCCATAGCACATTCCACCTATTGTCCACCCTGATAATAACAGCTTCTAGATTCTACTCTTTTGTTTTCATTGAAGAATGAACCCATTTTTGTCCCTGAATGACAAATCTAAAGAGGATACTATAAAACCTTCCCTATTAAAACCCACAATAAGCCAGAATGACAGAATTTATCACTTTTTCAAATCTAGAAAATATCTAAATGTTTTTCTTACTTCTCTTGTGACTTCTCCCAAAGTGTTTTTACCCAAGAAGGAAGCAAAATAGGTTTCTTTAGATTTGCGGCAACTAAGTATTTTTTGCTACCAACTTCTCCAGCAATAAGGTGAGTAACTGACATATTAAGGTCTCTGTATACGTATCCACCCATCATTTGTACATATTTATGAACTTCTTCCTGTAGTCCCAAAAGAAAATATATTAATAAGACTGAAGCAAACAACCTCTCTTCTATTTTTTTAATACAATATCCCATATCTTGTTGTTATTAAGCACGAATGAACAAATGCTTTTCACCGCCATAAAGTTAAATAATTAACCAAATTACTTTTTGGAAGTAAGGTAAATATAAATTATAAATTATAAAATTTATACATTATTTTCCTGTTTATCTCTTTCAACTCCATTAAGTTATGAAACTATGTTGCTTCTGTATTAAATATATTTTAATTTACCATACATATTTTTAAATATGTAAATTACATGTATAACATACTATATATGTTGTATATCTCTCAGAATCTTTTTTTTAAGATTAACCATCTACAGTGAAAAAATGTAAGTGATTCAAAAGCAAACTCACTGACTGTATAAAAGTGAGTTTCCTTTAAAAAAAGAAAATTTCAGTTAGCCATTTTTTCAATAAAACAGATTCCTCTGTATCCAATTAAAAAAATAAAAGATATATACTGTTGTATATTTACTTTGTTATAAGTCATAAACAACAAGTGTAAGGTCTTTCAAAGTATAGTCTACACAGCGAAGAATTAAGTATGGAAATAGATCCACTGATCATCTTCCTCAATAACTCAACACTTACCCTTTTGTCTTTTTCCAGGCTTGTACAAGATACAGTTACATCACACATAACCATATTATAAACTGGATGTTCAGCTCTTGGGACACATCGCTGGTGGTGCATACAAAATATGACTACTTGCGGACCGACAATTCTGCAGCCAAGCTATAAAAAAAGAAAAAGCTAAGTAGAGAAAAGAACTCCAGTCTTATGAAATTACATTTTTAAATATTTACCAATTCTTTATAGAAGTTGATGACCACCACAGAAATATCACCAAATTGTTAGGAAAAAAAAACCCCATCATTATATGATTTCTCAAACACATTACTCATTAAATACACACATGCACACACATAAAATCCAATAATGAAGGCTATTAAAAGAAATAAGATCCAAGAGCCACATTCACTCAAAATTGCCATTGAAATTTTAATCTCTGAAACAAACATAATCTTAAGGATGGGGGATATGAGTAATAATAGTCTTATGCTATAATAATAAGGAAATATTCATATATACTTTTCAAATGAAGCATCTAGTCAGTGAAGCAGTTTAAAAGTATAAGCCTAAATAACCCCCCTCTAAAATACCTCTTATGTCTCCAAAAACAAAAACAAAAATGACATATAATCCTTGGCAGTTTCTACATTTGTGTTTTAAAATACTGTTTGCAATTCAGTCTTTCCATGGAAGACCCACAAAGATTTCTCTTAAGATATTGCAGGTTACTTAAAAAAAAAAAAAAAAAAGACCTTTCATTTTCATTGATAATTCACACCAGCACATTCAAGCCAAGCTAAAAAGCCTACAGTTGTGAAAGTCACCATGGCATGACTGGCTTAAAAATCTACATGTTAAATGATGATTATCTTCTTGGTCAGCCAGAAAAAAATTGAGTTTTTGATGCTATTGGTTCTGACAAGCAGTGTTATTTCCAAAAGGAGGGTAAGACCAACAATGCTTTTGGCAAAAGAGGGCACAGACCTTCCATAAATTGTACAGATACTGCATCTACCTACTCTTCTATGTTTTCTTCTCCTTCAAACAAGAATCACTTCTTTGTAATCTGGATGGAATTACAGCCCATTTACTTTTATTTCAATGCTTCTCTCTTGTCCAGACACCAAAAAAGTAATGAGTCAGTAGACTCTAGAATCAACAGAAAGAAATGAGATGGCTCACTGGTATATTAGCAATACTCATCACCAAAATGCTTCCTTTTAGCATACCATTTTTCAGAGACTGTATAAGGTACAGGTACTAAAATTCTACCTGCACGAGCATATAGGAAAGATAGCAAGTAACCAAGTATTACTTTAAGGTCTTTTCCTACTCTTTATTACTTCTCCCTGAAATATTTTGCAATCACACTGAGTTTAAGTACAGTAGAACTCTACTACAATGCTTCATTACTATAGGATTCGCTTATACTAAGCAAAGTTAAATCCCTGGAAATATAAAAATTACATATAACAAAAGCTTATTATAACGTAATTAACCTTTAAAAGTATTCTGGTCTCCCGAAACCAAAGGATTCCTCTGTATTTATAACTTGCATAATACCTCATGCCCAGTAAAGAACTTACATCCACTGATGTAAAAAACAAACCAAAAAATACACAAATAAAGGAATACACTAGAAGTTAGCAAACCTTTTTGAGGTGATCAAAGACAACACCACTAAAAGAGTCACAGATATAAAGTGATCTATCATTCTCCTTTATCTTCAATGCCTGTTCTTCTGTAATAATCTGAAGATATTCTTCTGATTGGAACTCTTTTATTGACTGAAAGAAAAAAATAAAATAAGATTGCACCTGATAATCAAGATGGAGGCATAGGTAAACATGGCTCGCCTTCTCGTACAACCACAGAAAAAATTACAACTACACTACAAAACAACTATCACACAGAATCATCAGAAAATCAAGCTGTATGGAAGTCCGACAACCAAGGAATTAAGGAAGTCATTCATTCAGACAGATAGGAGGAGTGGAGAAGTGGAGCAGGCAGTATCACTCCACATGGGGTGGAGAAAAATCAGGAGAAATATCTCGGGAGCGAGGGACCCCAGCCCCACCCCACCCCACCCCACCCAGCCCATGGTTCTAGAGCCAGGAAGGTAAGTCCCCAGAACTTCTGGCTGTAAAAACCAGAGGAGGTTGGGGCGGCAGAAGAAACTGTAGGATTCTCCGGCATCTCCTCTTGAAAGGTCCCCGACGGACTTAAGACAGGCAGACTCACTACCTCTGGGCTCCAGCACTGAGGCCACCAGCTTGAAGGGCACCAGTGGCATATGGGGAGAAACTGAAGTGTCTTGCATCAGGGTGAGTGCTGGGGGCAGCTTCCTCATGGACAAAACTCTAGAGGCCAGTGAGTGGCCACTGTCCCTTTTCTGAGACTCCATCAGCCTGGTTCACTGGGTTGCCCCGGCCACGCTATTGCCTAAGATTCTGCCCCATACAATTTCACAGGTGCGCTTTTCTACAGTAGACCACGCTACTATGATAAAGAGCCAAAGCAGCTCTACCTAATATATAGAAATAAACACAGGATGTCTGACAAAATGAGGAGACAGAGAAATATGGCCCAAATGAAAGAGCAGAACAAAACTCCAGAAAAAGAACCAAATACAACGGAGATAAGCAACCTATAAGATGCAGAGTTCAAAACACTGGTTATCAGGATGCTCTAAGAACTCACTGGGAACTTCAACAGCATAAAAAAGACCCAGGCAGAAATAAAGGTTACACAAACGAAATAAAGAAAAATTTACAGGGAATCAACAGTGAGTGGATGAAGTCAAGGATCAAATCAATGATTTGGCACATGAGAAAGAAAAAAAAGCATTCAATTAGAATAGCAAGAAGAAAAAAGAATCCAAAAAAAAACAAGGATAGGCTAAAGACCTCTGGGGTAACTTCAAACGTACCAACATTCAAATCATATGGGTGCTGGAAGGAAAAGAGAAAGAGCAAGAAACTGATAACTTATTTGAAAAAATAATGAAACTTCCCTAATTTGGTGAAGGAAATAGACTTACAAGTCCAGGAAGCACAGAATCCCAAACAAGATGGATGCAAAGAGGACCACACCAGGACACACCATAATTAAAATGCCAAAGGCTAAAGATAAAGAGAGGATTGGAAAAGCAGCAAGAGAAAAGTACATAGGTACCTATAAAGGAGTTCCCATAAGACTGTCAGCTGATTTCTCAAAAGGAACTCTACAAGTTAGAAGGCTAGAAGGAACTGACAAGAAGTGTGAAGAGGTGAAAAGCAAGGACCTATGTTCAAGATTACTCTATCCAGCGAAACTATCATTTAGAATGGGAAGGCAGATAAAGTACTTCCCAGACAAGTTAAAGCTAAAGGAGTTCATCATTACCAAGTCCTTATTATATGAAACGATCAAGTAACTTATTTAAGAAAAAGAACTTCAAAACTGTGGACATTAAAATGGCAGTAATTTCACAACTATCAATTTAATCTATAAAATAAACTAAGGAGACCAGAAACTGAATCACAGACATAGAGATCACCTGGATGGTTACCAGTTGTGAGGGAGAAGGGGAAGAATGGGGGAAAAGGTGCAGGGATTGAGAAGTACAAACTGGTAGGTACAGAATAGGCAGGGGGATGTTAAGAACAAAACAGAAACTGGAGAAACCAAAGAACTTATACACATGACCCATGGACATGAACTAAGGCTGGGATGCTGGGGAAAATGGGGAGTATTGGGTGGAGGGGGCGCAAAAGGGGGAAAGTTGGGACAACTGTAATAACACAAGCAATAAAAGATATTAAAAAATAAAAAGAGTGCACCTGAAATTAGTCACCTGTAAATCCTATGAACTCTATCTTCAAAATCCATCTCAAATCCAACCGCTTCCTTGTTGGAAGCTACTATTACCTCTCACCTAGACCTCTGCAGAAATCTAAGTCTCTAAAGTGCTTCCTTCTCCCTTCCTTACCCTAAATCTATTCTCCATAGAACAGCTAGTAATCTTTTTAACAATATAAATCAGGTCATGTCACTCTATGCTCAAAAACTCCAATATGCCCTGGCTGGTGTGGCTCAGTGGACTAAGCACCAGTCTGAGAGCCAGGGGTCACTGGTTCAATTTCCAGTCAAGGCACACGCCTGGGTTGCATGCGGGCCAGGTTCCCAGCTGGGGGCGTGGGAGAGGCAACTGACTGATATATCTCTTGCACACTGATGTTTCTTTCCCTCTCTTTCTCCCTCCCTTCCCCTCTAAAAATAAATAAAATCTTAAAAAGAAAAACAAAACCCAACTCCCAATGGCTTCTCAGCACACTAAGAATAAAATCTACATTTGTTATGTTTGTTATGATGGCCTACAAGACCATAGAGTCTGCCCTTTGCCTATTTCCCGGTCCTTAGCTTCTACCTTTCACCTGTCTTGCTTTTTCTCTAGCCAGTTCTGCTTCCTTGCTATGACTGGAACGAGCTAAGCATGACCTCATTTAGAGGCTTTGCTCTTGTTCCCACTCCCTGGGATACTCTTCTCACAGGTCTTCACCAGATTCGATCACTTATTCCAATCAGACCTGCTCAAATGTCACCTTGTCTGAGAAACCTTTCCTGATCATGCTTTTAAAAATAAAAATAGCCTTTTCCTCTAGTATATATTATGTAGAAAAATAATATCGATAATGTTTTGTAATCTTGTTTGCCATCATATCCTGGCAACCAGGTAAGCACTCAAATATTTTCTGAGCAAAATTTGAAGTCCTTATGTTAAATAAATACTCAGGGTGATCCTTTTAAAACAATTAAGCAGGTCATGTCACTGTTCTGATCAAAACCATCCAGTGGCTCTCCATCTCACTGAAAGAAGTAGCCATAAAGCCCTTACAAAGCCCTACATGACCTCTTTATTCCTACGCTGTGAAGTATCCCTTACTGTTCTTCCTCTATGCCTTGCTCACTACACTAGAACCACACTAATGTTGGACAGTCACTCTAAGCACTTTCCCAGGGGCCTGATTGTTCCCTCTGCCTGAAACCCTCATCGCCACATGTCCACATGGCTAACTATCTCACCTCCTTCAAGTATACTCAAATACCTTCTCCACAAAGGATACCCCGATCACACTCTATTTAAAATTACAATCTTTGGTCTCCTCCTCCCCCAACAAACATCTTCCAGGTCCCTTAGCCTGTTTTGCTCTGTTCTCTTCCCATTGCACTTAGCACACTGTAACATGCTATGTAGTTTACTAATTTATCATGCCTGATAACTGTTTATTTCCTCCCGCTGGAATAGAAAGTAAACTCTAAGAAAATAGGGATCTTTGCCTGCTCTGATCACCGATGTATCCCAAGTACTAGAACAGTACTTATCAGATGCGGACACCAATAATTATTAGCTGAATGAACTTTAAGGAAAACCCTGCTACAACAGGGCTACTTAAACTTTAATGTACACAGGAATCACACTGAGGATCTTGTTAAAATGCAGATTATAACTGGTAAGTCTGAGCTGAGGCCCAAGTTCGGCACTTATAACAAACTCTCAAGCCACGCTGATGTTGTTGGGGTCTGTGAGTAGCAAGGCCCCACACTACCCCCAGATTCTCCCATATTATACAGTACACAATGAAAACATACTTTAACATTAACCCAAAAATTATCTGTAACTAGTATAAGGCTGGCTCAAAAATTTTCAACAAAGGTCTACTCTGATTAGTAGACAAAAAAAGGAAACTTAATTTCCAAGAACAGCAGGTCTGCCACTTTCAATAAAAATAGATTTAACAGATTTAAGGCCCCCCCAAATATATAATGATATACTTACATTAATTTAAAATATGTAACAATCATATATCTGTGTTAGTGGAGGCTACAGTAAAACTATGTATTATGAAAATGAAATAACTATTACTACGACATAAAAGCGCAATAAATCAAAAAGTCTAAGAAAAAAAGAAAATAAATTCAAAGCATCAAACAAGATATTTTCAACTGTTCTTACCTCAAGAGCTGTAAGAAAATATTCAGAATTGTCTGAAGACTTCAAAAACTTCACAAAAAGTGGTTCTTGGTCATTTCCGGACATTTTTGAACTGTCAAAAATAAAAGAGCCATTAACAAAAACAAAACCCATTATGCATGACGTTAAGTGCTTAAAGCACCTATTTTTTTCTGCCCATACAAGAATGCCTAAGGGCAGACATTTTGGCCTTGCCCGTGAACTCGTCCGCTTCGATTTTAAAAAACGAAGGGATGTGGACCAAGTCAAGAAAAAATATGACAATGCCACCAGTCCGTGCAAGTCAGAGAACGAAATCAACATCCCTAAATGAATACACTGAGGGCCTTTCCTATGGCGCTCTGAGTCCCCTAAGCCAATGACAAAGCAACTGCGTTTAGCTAAGGGCACACAGAACGAATCTGTCTCTACGGGTAACCCAGGGCCTCGAGGTCTGTTCATCCCTCAGTACGCGGACTTCAAACACAAACGTGCAAACCAGGTAGCAAAGTTACGCCGCCTAAAAGGCCGGATGCTCTTGCTCCCCAGCTCCCGGGAAAAGGCCCGGCTCCCGGCCCAGTCGCAGCAGCAGCCACAACTCCCCGGAGTCAGATTCTCACCCGCCGGTTACAAGGACAGGAAACGACGGCCGCGAAGGCCCGAAGAAGCGACGCGACCCCACCTGGATTGGGGAAGGGGCGGGGTCTTCTCTCCGCACCTCACTCACCTTTGTGGAGCCAGGACTGGGGACAGCGAGCGGGGGCGCCCGCGGCCCGCAGGAGAGAGGCTGGGGTCGGGCGCCAGCCCGACGCACACCAGCCGCACCCCGCGGCGCGCCCACCCGAGACAGACGCTGGACCCGGAAATTGCCGAAACCTCGAACTGACTTTCGCGCCAAGCGCGCGGACGCGCTCGCCTCTTCCGGCGGAAGAACGTCATCTTGCAGCTGCGGGAGGAGGGCGGAGTCGTCAAAAGTGGTGGTG
>PVJD01004748.1:0-129645 GCA_004026545.1 Mormoops blainvillei | reverse complement strand
TGGGCAGTATTAATTAAAGTGCTCAATATTTAATAGCAATAAGTGTAAATTATGAAATTATGTTATAATTGATGAAATTTCTGCCTTTTAGAAAAAAGTGGTTAAACTGTTATTTTACATAGCTAAAAATATAAATTAAAGAGTATTTTTATTTTTATATTGTTACAATAGAAATTTATGTAACTTAATTTTGTATATTAATAATATTTTTAAATAATGAAATTGTAAACACAATTATTATTATTTATGTTCACAATAATATAGTATGCAATTAAGACATTTAAACTTCCAGATTAAAGTATTTTAAAATTATGTTTCACAATACTAATATCATTATCTATTTATAGAAAATAAATTATAATAGGTATGTCATCATTGGACATTCAAAAGGAATATAATTTTATCTCCTTTATTCCAGTTGTGTTCACTTTCTATACAACTTCCCAATGTTAATACTTCTGATGAATTTATTTAATTTGCAGATAGTTTAAAGTACAATCATTTGGATCACTCAAAGACACAAACATTTTCTGAAGTCTATATATGGTAGGTGAATACTAGAAATCTTTGCATGTATGGAACAGTTCTTTATAAATTTTCTATGTTTAAAATATCATTTTATTTAAAAGAATATTAAAATTATTGTTTCCAAAGATAATGTAAAAATCTACTCCATTTGTGTTTATTTAAATTTTCTTTAAATAAAATTTTAAATTTTCTTTATCAAATCGCCAATTTGTTCCCAGATAAATGTACTTAACTCCACCATATCATTACTAATTTTTTGCTGAAAGTTTCTCAGCTGATTTCAATACTTAACCCTGAATAGGTTCCTTTTTATTTCCCTCAGCTGTAGTGATACTAGGATGGAATAATAATTAATAATAATATAACCTTACACCTTTTACAGAAGGATAAAAAGAATCAGGAAAATGTTAAGGAAGAGAGGCATCAGGAAGTAAAAATTAACATGCATTACATCACTGCTAAATCTAAATTCCATAGTCCAGGCAGTTTTCCAGCACTTACTCATGGCTATACCCATCCTTCGCTCTTAGCCTGCTGACTTATAGCTGGTGAGCATTTCTCTGACAGATATTACCTTGACACTAATTGTTTTTTGGCATTCTAGAATCCTCAGTCAATCCTAAACTATGGAAAAGAATTTTAAAAATTAAATAATTTACTCTGATATCATTTTCTCAGAGATACCAACATTTATATATATTTTTTACATTATTAAAGAGAAAGCTTAATATCCCTAAATGACACATGAGCATTTGGATTTTTCTAAAAGAAAGTGGAGGGCCACCACTTAACCTATATCTACTTGATTTAAAGGACTTCCTGAGAATAGAAAGAACTTTCATAAAGATAAATCACACTTTCTCACAGTAGAATCTTAAAAAAATGGCTATAATTTTGTCAATAACATTTTGTCTCTAATAATAATTACTCATGGACCAGAAATATTTTCTACTATTTTCCCTTCTAATTTTAGGAAAATATAAAAATTATCTAACTTGGCATACACTTAATATGTGGTTAAGTAAAGATGATGTATATGAGAAACGTTCTTAAATAATATGTATGTCAGAAAGAAAAAACTAGAATGAAGAATAGAAAGATATAAATAGTTTCCAGGTGATGAGTTCTTATATTTTAAACTTGAAGCTTGTCACATTGCAAAAGAGGAAACAAAGGCAGAAAACAATAATAACAGAATGTGATAACACTCTGGCACCTGAAACTCTAAGTGATCTAAATGCAACATTTTGAAAACTGTCAGGGTTTAAGTAAATTATGAAATGCCTTCCCTTTTGGTGGATATATATGAGGGCTGTCTGGAAAAAAGTCCAGCCTTTGTTAATACAACAAAAATGGTTTGCATGACATCGATGTAACCTGACAGACAAGGAGAGTGCGCTGGAGTGTGCATGTGTGAACAGTGACCACTTCGCTGTACTAACCAGTGGCGGTGGTTGACTTCTTTGAATAGGCATGTGTACTGTGTGGCCGTCACATTCAAAATGACTCAGTAGAGCAACAAATCTGCATCAGATTTTGCGTTAACCTTGATCATTCCCCTGTGAAAACCGTTTGGATGATTCAGAAGGCTTCAACTTTGGGCAACTGGTGATTGGCATCTTCATCATGACAATGCACTCTCTCTTGCATCATATCTCATGCAGGGTTTTTTGGTGAAACATCAAATCACCCAGGTGGCTCAACTCCCCCACCCACCCCACCTACAGCCCAGATTTGGCTCCCTGTCACTTCTGGCTTTTCCCAAAACTAAAATCATCTTTGAAAGGGAAGAGATCTCAGAGCATCAGTGAGATTCAGGAAAATATGATTGGGCAGCTGATGGTGACTGGGAGAACTGTGTGAGGTCAATGTGTCTACTTTGGAGGGGACTGATGTGTCATTGTCCTATGTACAATGGTTCTTGTATCTTGTATCTTCTTCAATGAATGGCTGGATACTTTCTGGGAAGACTAAATGTGTGTGCGTGTGTGTGTGTGTGTGTGTGTGTGTGTATCCATGTAATAGAAACATGAATTAAGTAATTCTGAGAATTACTATTAAGGATATATACATATATATATATAGACACATATATATATAATGTGTTCTTTGAAAGTTTCTATCTGCTTTTCTAATTTTTCTCTCAATCTAATCAACATTTCATAAATGAAATTTACAACATTCTAAGTTTTTGACATTTAAAAATAGTTTTATCAGTTGGCTCAAGGAGACAGAATTTTATGTCATGGATAATCTCTATATTGGATGTAAGGTGCCCTGGATTTCATGCCACTACTTAGGAGAAAGTTACGTGGCCAATGTGCTAAAATTCCTCCCAAAATGGATAGAATCAAATCCTCATATTTTTAAATGCAATCATCGAAAAGCTCCAAGTTCACAAATAGTTAAAATTAAATAAGCATTACTATAAGATGTACAGCACATATGTTTTTAAGTATATTGGTCGAATGGGTTCCCTTTCTGAATCGATGGCAAACTCTAGCACACACAGTGATTAAACTTTTCGTATGTCAATCTTATCATTGTTTCTGTTCCCATTATGGCATTTTGTGATGAGTAATGTATGTTTTAATCAAACAACAATCTCACCTTTATCCCCTCCTCAGCCTCCTACAGACTGTTTATTCCAGCACTGTATCATTAAAATGACTTATGAATACATGGCCCAAACTCATTCTTGATATCATGTCCATGTTCTAGAAAATCAAAGATAAAGTTTATTAATCGTAGGTATTCACATGCCAGTGCTCTTTGTTAGAGATTTATTGAGATGCTGCAGTATCCATTTCAGAGGATGGTTGCAATTAAGGAAAAGTAAACTGTTCAAAACTAGAAAAATATGTAGGATGTTAAAGGATAAATTATCTCAGTAATAAAAACTACATAAATCATCAGTACCTGTTGTATTTGACCTATACAGTTCCTTTGTCTATTTACCTATATTAGGTCTGATGATAATGATGTCTCATTAAAGTAGGATGACAAAGTCCTAAACTAATAATGATTTTTCACCAAGTTATTATCAGGAGATAATGACATACTGAAAGTTCTGAGTCTCAGTGTTGACACAGGCAACACTCGTATGCTTAATAAGCAGAATCCTATTAGAAAAGATAGCTGTGTCAGGTGTTTGGCAGATACAGAGTTATCTGTATTGCAGAGTTACATTATGCAATAGAAACATGAATTAAATAATTCTGGGAATTACTATTAATGTACAAGAAATCAGAGCATATATTTTAAAATTTATATTTAGTAACAGGCACCTTCCTAAGAGGTAAACATTTGAGGATATTTTTTGGCTTTAATGAGTATATATTTAATTTAGTATATCGTATCTCTCATGCTTAAATGATACAATTTATGCAGCAAACATATGTCCTTTGGCATATATAGATAAAAAATAAAATGGTCTTATTATGTTGCAAATGAGTTTCACAAAGAGAAAGATTCATAGCAAGACATGTAAGGAACTTCAATAAAGCCTGATTTCAGAAAATTAACTGGGATGCATCTTTACTTTTTAGATATCCTCTTTCACAAAGGAAAGATGTCCCAAAAGATTAATAGTGGGAACATGGCTACTTAAAATGAAAATAATGTTATCCTTTTAAATTCTGTGGGTTAATGGAGATATTCAGTTGTGTAATATCTTTGTTGTATTTCAGTGTGTGGTTTTCTAGTATTTCTAACTAAATTTTAAACATTTTCAACTTTACAGTGCTTTAAAAATGAGATACAATTATGTACATTATGTGTCAAGTGAAAGATAACATGTTTAAATTATTGGAATAGTCCACTTTAGTTCAGTGTTTCATTATATTTCATCTTATAAGGCACAGTCTGAGTGCACTGAATCACTCGAAGTCTTGGTCTGTTATTCCTCCTCCAAATCAGACCATAGCTCTACACTAACTCTGCATACAGTATCAGGATAATTAATTTTTATTGTAAAGCACTTCTAATTCACAGGTTTTTAAATTCTCTAGGAAAATTGAGGGAACTGATAGTGGCTAATGGAGATAAAAATAAAAATAAATCAATAAAACCAGAGAAGGTCCTTGTACGAATCAACAATAATTGTGGTCCATGAGCAGAGGGTATGATTGACTCAACAATCTGCACAAGATGTTGGGGCATTGGGATGGGAACGAAGGCTACTCCTTAATAATTTTCCCTTGTAAATTTATAGTATATAAACTCCAGTAAGTTATATTCTATATCAGTGCCAATTTTACTATTTTACCACTTTCCTTTGGGTTGTTTTAATCAGAACTTGTGATTTGTTTATTATAACTATCATAGAACCACTTTAAGAAAGGAAATTACCTACATAAATTACCTTTTTAATCCTCCAAATTTATACTGCTTTATTTGGATTACAGCATTGTAGCTATGTCATGGGCACTGAAGTCAGACTTCCTAAACGTAAATTTCAGCTGCCACTGGAAAAGCCCACGGCCCAAAAGATCACCAGGAACACAGCTGTGGTCAAGTACAATTAGGTTTATCAACTTCCTGCAGCAAGTTATACTGCCCATCCTAGGGACATTTGAGGTATTTTGGTCAGAGGGAATTAGGGTAGGCTTATTACGCAGTTTGGAAATATACTGGCACATTTGGGAAGTGTTTATAGAGCAGGGATCAACACTTGATTGTTGAATATCAGGAAATTGAGACAATTTTGCCAATGTGTATTAGTTTCTGTCTGGGAGGCTGGAAAAAGAATTTGAAGCTGACTTCGGAAGGAAGCACAGTAACCAAGGAAAGGAAGATATTTAGTCACTTTGGGTGTACCTAGCGCCACCAGTTTCATCTGGCTCACTCACGGCTGTTGAGTGAGCTAATCTGATGCTGATATTCTGTTAAATTGTGTTCAGCAGGGGAAACCACATCGTGACTCTCAGTTGCCAGGCAGGTGCCAACCATCAGCTCTCAGAGCTAAGTTTTGTTTTGTTCCTCATCATCTAACTGATGGTTGTTTTGGACAATATATTGAAACACCTGGTATTTCATGACTTTTTGTGTATCAAATGGGAAAAGCAGCACCTTCATCAAGTGGATTTTGAGACCATTATGTGATTTATTAATAAAATGTATGTATCCATCAAAAGGACTAGTGTGGGCTGTAATGCTTTTTAAAAAAACTTTCTTTTTCTCTCCCATTATGTATTTATCAGAGGTTGGCTGGTAAGGGCCTTGAGTAGCTCCTTGTCATCATTTTGGGTTCTGGGCTGGGAAGTCTTGCCATTTGGTACAGCAAAGGAAAATAGACAGTGGAACGATCATGAAACAGTTCATAACCTTCTTCCCAAAAAGAACCTGCATCGTGTCCACTCAAACTTCACTGACCAAATGGCATCATAGAACTTCAAGAGAACAGAGAAGCACAATCCGCACGGACTAGGAAGAGGGAGGCATGGAAGCACGGGCTGTTTGGGGACAAACTGTGTGGCAAATGGTTGCCACAAACTGTGAAGCACTTTGAACAGTAACTGGCCCATTCCCTGTGCTTAATAAGCACTCGACATAGCATTAATTAAGATTATTTAACAATAACAAGATTAGTATAATCTTGAATTTTCTTCACTCCATAAGATTCATTATTATACATCATAGGTGAGTTTATTTTCAGAAGAACTTTCCAGATGAAATAAATATAGGATTTTCAATATCAGTGTCTGATAATCAGATGCTAAGGAAACTTTTCTTTTTTGGGGGGTAACTATTGTGCTTGAGTAGGTGACTTGCAAAGTTAAACATGTTACTGTGTTTTTATACTAAAATATTTTTAAAAGTTTAGTTGGAGGGTATATGATGTTCAAAACTATGGGATAGTTCATGGTGGTTGCTTATTTCATTTTTTTTTTTTGGACTGTTTAGATTTTACTTGACTGACAAAATGAAAAAAATCTTGAGACCCATTATGGTGTTGCCAAATGGTTCACTGGACTCACATTATGTTGTGACTGTGTAGCCTAATTGGAAACACTACCATGGTGATTGCTGTAGTAACATTTAAGTTGTCTTCAATGCCAAGAGATATTTACTAGAACTCTCAGTATTTCACAGTACATTTCAAGAATATGAATGTAACTTTGCTGGTGTTTTTATTTGTATAGGCTAACAGAAACAAGTATATGTATGCATATATATATATTTTTAAGTAATAGATTTTGAGTGAAATACTTAAATAGAAATATTGACGATTTACATGATTTTATATTTTCATGGTATCGGAGTATCTCATATAGTATCTTTCCATATTATATTATATTTCATTGTTTGACTTCTAAAAAAATAAGATGTATGTAATTCCACATACAAAATATTAAGGATTTTAAATTCAAGTTATTCAGTTCCTCAACATATATTTCTAAAATTCTCCTGAACTGTGTAAGACTGTGTTTTGAATTAGAATATGAAAAAGAGAGAATCACAAGTAATTTAAAAAGCTATACTTAGCAGAACATTTTCTAAGTCTTTAAAAAGAGTTAGCCACAATTATGCATTCTTATTCTTATTCTTCTTATTATTATTATTTATGTTTTACAAATTAAGAAAATGAGATATAGAGGTGTCTTGCCAAAAGTTACATAACTAGTGGATACCAAAATCTTTTGAAATAATTCCAAGTCTGTGGTCTTCAAAAAGCCTTCATGTTAACTCTCTGTCCTTAATATTATAAACTCAATGATGCAGAAGCACAGAAAAAGAGTAATTACTCACCTTTACCTGGTAAAGTCAATGAAATATTACAAATGGGTAATAAATATTAATATTTAAGTAGCACTATATTAGAGTCCCTGGACTGCTGTAACAAAGTACAACAACCACTCCTAATTCCTTTCAACTTTCTGCTCAAATGCCACCATAATTGAAAGGCTCTTTTCAACCATATTACTGAAATAACAGTACCTCTTTCAACATACATAATTTGTCTATCATTTAACTTTATTTTTCTTAAATAACCTCATTTCTTAGATCAGTTTTAGGTTTTCAGAAAAATGGAGAGGAGAGTAATAATGTTTCAATATACCCTTCATCCAGTTTTATCTATTATGAACATAATACATTACTATAGTATTTTTAAAATAATTATTCATTGCTTTGTTTGGCTGAATACAATCAAAATCTATTCCCTTACGGTATGGAGGCTAAACCTCTGACATCAAGTTGCTGGCAGGGCTGTGCTCTCTCCATAGACTGCAGTGGAGGATAATACTTCCTCATTTCTTCCAGCTTCTAGTAGCTTGTGGCAGTGTAACCCCAATTTCTACCTCCATCTTCCCATGACCATCTTCCCTCTATATGTGTGTTTCTTTCTTCTTATGAGAACACCTGTAATATTGGATTAGAACCCAGTCTAATTAAAGATAGCTTAATCTTAAATTAATTTCATCTTTAAACATCCTATTTCCAAATAAGCTCACATCATTGTCACCAGCGGCAAGGAGTTGAATCCCTGTATTTTTATGGTGGACAATATTAAACCCATAACAATAACTATTATACTAGTGAAATAATAATCAAAACTGTTGACGAAATATTTCTGGATTTCTCTCTTCCAAACATATCATAAGACTGTACTCCCCCACCTCTGAATTTAGACATAACTGTGGGATTTGCTTTGCCCACTGACATGGGAGTGCAAATGGGTGCTCCTCTTCTGTGTGGAAGGTCTAAAGGTCAACACGAGTTTTCCCACATTCCTTCACCATTGTCTTTGCAATCATGAGAGCAGGGTGATGAAAATCTGCTTGCCTTGGTTTCCTGGTGAGAAGCCTCCCAGGAAAAGCACAGTGGTCACATACCCTAAGCAGTTTTGAGTTACTACAGCATAACCCAGTCTCTTGTGACTGGTGAATAAATACCTACTAGAAGTGACATACTGTTCTAACAATAATAAGAGAAAACATAAAATTTGTAGCACTGGGTTAAGACCTGGCCATCCAGCAGTGGAGAAAACCTTATCAGAGTCTCAAAAAATGGCAACTTATTTCATACAGTGATATAATATTTAGTAAAGTTATCACTTGTGATAACTTGGAAAGCAGTACCTGGCCAAAAGAACTTGTAACACTAGTAAAAATGTGAAAAACAATGTATCACTGTACTTGTATTATCAAAGCACTGTAAGAAAGAGGCAAATTCAGAGAGCTATTGCCAGTTTGTTGGCAGGATGTAAGTAAGTAAAGATGCCATGAATGAGGGACTGTCAGGTTGAAAAGGAGAGGCAACATTTCATGATAAAAAAAAGAAATTAGCATTTTGTTGAAAATGACTGTCTGAAACTCCTAAACCAAAAACAAGAGAGTGGCCATCACGGCTATTTTTAAAACTTTTGAATGGATGATATCAGCAAGATTAAGGACCCAGCTAAGAGTCTGGATCCAAGCAAATACTATTACCTGGACAAAATGTGTCATGTTACAGATACTAAAGTGGTGGTTCACCCAGTGAAGTCCGATAAAACAAAGGGAGTTATAATCAAGTAGGGATAGCTAGACCTGTGGAATAGTGGTAAGAAAATAAATATAAAAAATCTAAGAAGTATATTTAAATAAAAAATTGTCTATGGAGTGTCCCTTGACACATTAACCTGAATAGAGTAAAAAAGATAAGGAGTAATTTAGTGTCTAACAGAGCTGTACTTCCAAAGAAACTACCAGCCCAGACACCCCCGCTCCCCTGAAAAATATCTAGGTTTCACTGAAGCCTAAAACAAGCCAGGAATGCTACTGGGGCAGGATCCTTGCTCTTTCTTTTACTCTAACTGAAAATGCTTTCTCTACATGTCTACTTGGATTGCTCCCCTTTCTTCAAATATTTACTCAAATAATTTCTTCTCAATAAGGTCAACATGGAATTTCACTTTCCTTCCCTTACCCATACTCAGATCCAACCATAGCGCTCTATTTTTTTTCAATAGCACTGAATTCATTCTGTCTACTATATGCTTTTTGTTTTCATATTTATATTTATTGAACAGTGTTTGTCTGTTCCTGCTTGAATGTAAGTAGCGGAAGTCTTTATGCATGTGTGTCTGTGTGTATCCCTAGCACCTAAGATGTGCTGCGTACCTGGCAATAGGAGGCAACAGATAACTTGAAAGAACAGCTAAATGATTCACTTCTAATAAAACAGATGCTCATTCAGAATATATACTGTATCCTTCCATATCACATTATATTTTGTTTGAATTCTAAAAAACAATGAAGATATACTATATGTAATTTCACATACAGAATATTAAGGATTTCAAATTCAATTTATTTAGTTCCTCAATATATATTTCTAATCTTCTCCTACACTGTGCAAGACTGTGTTTTGAGCCCTGGCTGGTGTGGCTCAGTGGGTTGAGTGTAACCTGTGAACCAAAGGGTCGCTGGTTCGATTTCCAGTCAGGGCACATGCCTGGGTTGCAGACCAGGTCCCCAGGAGGGAGCGCATGAGAGGCAACTACACATTGATGTTTCTCTCTCTTTCTCTCTCCCTACCCCTCTCTCTAAAAATAAATAAATAAATAAAAATCTTTTTAAAAAATTAAGAAAAGACTGTGTTTTAAATTATAGTCTGAAAAAGAGAGAATCACAAGTAATTTAAAAAGAGTGAACCGTAACAGAGCATTTTCAAAGTCTTTAAAATGAATTAGCAGCAATTCTGTGTTTTATTACTAGTATTATTATTACTCTGTTTCTTTAATTACAAATTAAAGAAAATGAGACATAGAGGTGTCTTACCAAAAGTTACACAACTAGTAGGTAGCAAAACCTTTTGAAATAATTCCAAGTCTGTAGTCTTAAAAAAGTCTTTGTGTTAACTCTCTGTCCTTCATATTATAATCTCGATAATGCAGAAGCACAGAAAAAGAATAATCTCTTACCTTTACCTGATAAAGTCAAGAAAAAATATATATCCTAGAATCAGCCGGAGCCTGGATTTGACACAGGTGATTGATTTAAAATGTGCTTCTCAAGAGAATACTGTAAGAGAGAAAATGAAGCGCGGGGGAGAGGAGGAAAGGACACTGCGCCAACTTGGTCTCAGCTTGAGTCTAGCCTGGACCGGATTACAGAATGAAGTCTCTGAGAATAAAATGGAATGAGAGCTGACACACCTTGGGACAAGGGGTCTGGCTATTTGTACCGCAGTGTCATTGCCTATGGTGGAGAGTGAAGTAATGTCCCTAGCTTGGTGGTTCTCATCAGCCTAAGATAATTCTCAGAAAATGTGTAGCTCTAAGCATTAGCAACCAAACCTTGCAGTAGCTGGCTGGTATATAGAGGGCTTTGTCAAGGGGATCCGCATGGAGCACGGTGGCATCTACAGAATCTTGCAGTAAACTGTGAGTGTGCTTATACCTTTAAAGCGGTTTATGTAATACTGTACAATGACCTTCCCAATTCTCATTTATAGTTTCCTAGACAAATGCATATTATTTTTATTGCTGCTTAATGGAATATAATTATATAATGACTTCATCAATAATTTCAGTTTGAAGAAAAGGAAGAATGTAATTATATTTTACAGATCAACTATATTTCTACTGCTACACACAGCCTGAACTCCTCCAGTGCCTTTCATCAGTAAATGTCAGCTCTAAATCTGTTTTTCAAGCCACAGCCTGGGATTTATTTCTATTTCCCCCGCTTCTATTAATTGTAAGCCAGTAAGAACATTCTTTTATGAGGATTATTTCAATCACCTTCTCAGCATTTTCTGTCTTTTCTTGTCTTGTTAAGTCTATTTTTCATAGGCCAGTTAGAAGTATCCATTTAATATTATGTCGTGATTGTCCTCTGTGGCAAGCTCTCATGTGCTTTCAGTATCATGAAGGTTTAAACTTTTTGGCATGGCTTAGAAGACTCTGGAAACCTGCCACCCCTTTGACCTTGGAATCTATAACTCTCTCCTTGTATACTCAACTGGAGTTACATGTAGGTCCTTTCTGTGACTTCAAGGCTTCTCAGATGCATGTGCTTTCTCCCACAAACCCTCCTCACCAAGTATTTACGTTTTGTTAGTTCCATTTCTGTAACGCCGTTTTCACTGAAATCCTCCTAACTCACTCCTAACTCCCTTCAGCTTTCTGCTCAGACATCACTGTAACTGAAAGGCTCTTTCTGACCACATCGACAATAAGTACCTGCCCCACCACACATAATTTATCTACCCGTTTAACTTACTTTATTTTTCTTAAACAGACTTCATTTCTTAGATCAATTTTATATTTACAGGAAAACAGAGGATTACTTGTTTTGTTTGTTTATTTTTCTTCTGTCACCATATCTACAGAGTAAGGTGCTTTGTTCACTTCATTGCTCTATGCCTGGAACAAGCTTTACATATGACATGATTTTTTAATCAATTTTGTTTAGACTATGAATGCATAAATGTCTATAATTCATTTGTACTTCTTTTAAAATACTTATATGTAAGTCTACTATTTTGTTTATGTTTTAAAAGAATATTCTTTATATATTGATATGGACTCATTCTCCATAAAATTTGTGGTTGCTTTTTTTTCCTCCTTTTCTCATGCATCTACAGGGAGGTCTCCCCACATTGTGAGAAGTGTTGAGACTGGGCACTTCCATCATCTACACTAACTTAATTACTCTTTCTGCCCTAAAGCCCTCTCTTCTGATTTCCTTTATTTCCATAGACCCTCTGTTGTGCCTTGTTTTATTTTTGTTTTTACCCTCAGATGAAAGTGTTGTGTGTTCTTAAGCTGATAGGAGGGTGTGTATTTCCCTTGCTTTATTATAGCCCAATTTATGCTGCATATTGCATCATTGTACCACATCAACTTGTATATCATTATGTCCAGTTTACAGTGTTTAAGAGAACACAGACTAAAAAGGTCACCATTTGTTTGTGATAGTATTAAATTTTACCCTCTCCCCACAGTAATAATGCCTTGTGAGCAAAAATGTTTAAATAACTCAAGAGCATAGACAGCATAATTCTAGCAGGATTTTTTTTAAAACCTCTGACAGACTAAAATGATTTACTTATAAGGCATATCTAAAAATTAAAATATTTGCAATATAATACCACCTAAATTGTCTTATACTTTTCCTTGTCCTGTTATGTTTTAGGGAGTGCATTAACTGAGTTAATATAATAATGTCTTGACCAACTTCAAAAGGAGTATCTTTGTAGTAGAGGGTTACATGTACATTTTGATACACTTGATCCCCATTCATATCAGGGGACTGATATTGGGGAAAATTTTTGCTTGCTTTTTTCCTTTAAATTGAAAGTCCATGTGTTTTTCATATATCAAAAAGCCATTAATCATTATTTTCTTAACCCAGATCCACTATTCTTATAGACAGTGGTTACTTTTTTCAAATACTGGCAATCAGTTGTTTACATGTCTTTATATTTTGTAATACCATATATTCTATATATGTCTTTACATTCTCTTATGTATAATGCTATTATTGTTCATTTGATAGGACATTGGCAAAATGTGATTTAAGAACTTCTAATAACAGTTCATACAGTTGGTTTTCTAGGGAAGACCTCACGCTAAATTTTTAAAGCTGGGAGTTTGGTGGTGTTAATCATTAATGATTGCTTATACAAAGCAGGCAACTCATACTTCCATCATTTTCTGTTTTTAAAAAAATAATTTATAACACTTATTTAGAGAATGGTAGAATCCCAAAGTGCAATGTGACAATATTTGGGCATGGATTCTTAAGAAAATTAATATATGATTTTAGAGACCTTAAATATACATTAAATAAATATAACACACTAATGATCAATTATATGCATATTCATATATATACATCTATATTTGCATAATAAATATATGTATTATCAATCATTATAAAATAGCTATTACAACATTTATCTCTAACTAGTTCCCTGGTATACAAAAAATAATAGTGTGTTGATAAAATCAATGGTCAAGGAATCAAACAACATATACAGGAATTTTGCCAATACCAAAAAATAACTGGACAATCAGGAATGTTTTTTTTCATTTCTCCAAAGCTCATAAATCTCATGTGGGAAAGTATTTAAATTTTATAACCATATCTCACAGTTGTTGCTATTTTGAAGATAAATAAATTAATGTGTGAGAAAGTACTGTGTTGATTACAAATTGTATAATAAGGTACTAAAATTAATCACCTACACATGTCTAGTGTGTACAGTTCATCTGAGAAACTTTGTCTGAAAAACAAGATTGAAATTATTAAAATAATTTATCTGTTTTTAAATTACAGAGATAAGAACAATATAATTTAATTTGGGGTGAGGATTTTATATGGTGAACATTTACTTAATTTTAATCATGAACATTTTTTTCTTGATTCACAAATAGCCAACAGCCATTTTTGTTAAATGCAATTGAAATATAATTAAGGGAACAGGGAAAAATAATAAAACAATTTAAATATAATTAAGGGAACAGGGAAAAATAATAAAAGTTAACTTCAGTTTTTAAAGTTAACAAGATTCAAGTGAATTCCCTAGTTACAAAATCAAAGTCAAACCAAATTTAAAATATTGTACTTTATAGTGCATTTGATGTTATTTATTTATCAACAAAAATATGATTAAAATGCAGAGCATTCAAGGCTGGTAGAGATAATTAAACAGAAAATTTAGTAATCAGCTTGTTGCTATTGAATGAATAAAGGATATAAAGGATTTTTAATAAAACCTGTAGGAAAGGAGCTTGCTAACTTTATAAACAAACACAACAAAAATCTTTTAGAATGTGCACTTTTATGTAGAGGGATACACAGATGTTAAATTGGTCACAAGATGGGTTCAACAATATTTCCTAAAACTGAAGAATTATGCCAAGAATTCTGAAGAAAATAAAGTTAATATTTCATGAAAGGGCTTCAGAGTTTAAGCAAGCATTCTATCACTTATACCGATTATGTTGTGAAGTTTATGCTAATTCCTTGTTATGCAAATTTTGTGTGACTATCACTCTTCACTGCAGAACATATTCCATTTGTTAGGGAAAAAAGCAACATTCTTTTAAAAGGCACGTTTCTTCCAAATTTAACTCTTCCCATACCTCTATTGTTTATGAAATGAAATATTAAATCAATCTAAGTGATCCCAAACTCATATTAGGGATCACCAGTCTTATGTATGAATCAGTTAATTAATTTTACAAATACATTTTCAGTACTTACTGCACATCAACAATTAATCACTTTATATAAGACACAGTGATTTACAAAATATCTCACCACCATACAAGTTCTGCTATAACAAGAAGAAAGAGCCAATAAACATATAATCTGCTAAATGAAAAAGATAATTAAAAACATGGTAAATGGTATAAAGATGATAAATATATGGTGTAAGAGAAATCAATAGAGACTGAAGTGGGGTAAGCTATTTTTGAAAAAGTTGTTTAGAAGGCTTCTCAAGAATTCAGAATATTACATAGTCTGAAAATAATGAGAAAGATGGCTATGGATGAGCCACGTAAGATGTTGAGGGACAAACTGTGAGTAAAGACAAAGACCCTGAACTGGGCACATGAAGGGGGCCTCCAGATAGGCCCATAAGGAACAATGTTACTTAGCAGGTGTGTAATTACTATCATAGGAAGTGTCGTCAGTCATACAGAATTTAAATCCTGGATGCCTTGCACATTTTACATAGGTGCATACCACCCTGCGATATTAGTAAGTTACTGCAACAAGCAAAATCTCAGTTTAATCCTTCATCTAGCACTGCCATATTTTTTTTGTAATATTGCTGAGATGAAAGTTAAATAAAAAGGGTTTGAAGAAAGACTCAGCAAACTGCCTAAAATGGAAGGCAAATTAAGAGAACTGTTGGCTGCTAGTATCATAGGTGTTAGTAGGTTGAGCCCAAGTGCAATGGAGGATCTAGGTTTGATCCTAAATTTTCCTGTCTCTGTTTATATAAACTCATGCAACCATTGAACCTCTTTGTATCTCAGTTGTCTCATAATAATGTGAGGAAATTACATAAGACTGTATTTTAAAATGTTGTCATATATGTGTGTATATATATGTATATCTATATATATAGATATAGATATATATCTATATATATAGATATATAGGTGGTGATATATATATATATATATATATAGAGAGAGAGAGAGAGAGAGAGAGAGAATAAAGCCACTAGGACAGTGAATTATTTCCTTCTTATTATTAATTATGCCAAAACATTGTTAGCAGAAACAGTAGAGAAATTACTTACTTCTTTATTTTGACCAAGAATAACAAAAAATCTTGATGCTTTTTTTTTCTAACACAACTTCTTTTCCCCTTCTTTTCCACTCAATACATGGCTCAGTCATCCACCCAGATAACAAACTAATAATCTAAGAATTATATTTTATTTCTTATTTTTTACTCCCAAAATGACCAATACATGAGAAGGTAATACTTAATAGTGCAAATATGTAGTTTTTATCTATGTCTTAGGTCTGGTTCTCTAGAAACAAACACTGAGGTGAAGATTTGTGTGCAAGTGATTGGTAATAAATTTCTCCTAAGTCAGGAAGCTAGAGAGAAGTGGGGAAAAGCAACATAAGGGGATTATCCAAACAAGATGTGATGTCAGTCAAAGTTCCAGCTCCAGCATGGCTCTGCAGGGGAGCTCTGAGATATAAATTACATGTAGGTTTCATACTTCTGCACCTGTTAGACAATGGCCCAGGGAGTTTGTGCAAGATGATTGTAGAGTTGCAGGCACTTTAGGATCCCTCTGCATGTGGGCAAAGTGGCACCAGTAGCCAAAAGATGTTCTTCAAAGAGTTGCAGGTGCAGACCATTAGAAAAAGCAAAAACAAAAAAATTTAGTGTATGTTGTGTGTGTGTGGTCATATTTAAAGAAATCAAAGGGAGCCTGAACAGAGTACCACTGGGCACTTCAAACCACTTCTCTATATGCCATTTTCATCTCTTACTGGACTAGAGCAAAGGATTCTAACTGATTTCCCCTTTAACCAAATCATTCCCTACCCTCTAACATATTTTCAACTCTTTAGCCAGATTGATCTTTTATAAACATACCGTGTCGAAATCTTCCAATTGCTTTCCAGTGCACTGAAAATGAGTATAACTTACTTTTCTTTTATTCTAGCTTTAAGGCCTGTGGGATCCTAGTCCCTGCCTAAATCTCTGGTTCCATCTACTACAACTGGACTTTTCTGCTAAAAGGCTTACCTTCCACCTAAAGTGGGCATTGTAGTGAGAACAGATCTCAGGAAATGAAGAATTCACTCCACTTTCTCCAGCAAGAGTGATCAGAGAAGACAATGGCAAAAAAAAAAAAAATCAGAATAATCAGTGTGGTCAACTAAGGAATCTATCGTATTTTATCAGAGTGAGATATCAGCTGTCCTTGAGATTCTCCAGTGGTTCATTTTCCACTGCACCATCACTAATCAAGAACACACAAGGCACGTTCTGAGCTAATGGCCACTCGGTGGTACTTTTCCGATGCACTCTTCCTCAGCACTCTCTGACACTGTAGTTTTCTGATACTAATTTCAGAGCTTTAAATTGCTCATGATTAAACTTACAAGTTTTCCAAAGTTACAAGGCTATGAATCGCTGCATAGAGTCCTGATAAAAGAAAATTCCCATCACCCAAGATTTCAGAATCAAAAGTGATGTGACTTTGTTTCCTCTTATTGCTAAGTATATGGATTTGTAGCCATATCCATATACTTTGTTTAGTAACAGCATTTTAAAAATAATAGGTATGAAAATTACGGTGTCTGTGTGCTGGACAGAGCCAAGAGCTCTGGACCCTAGTGAGAATCCATACTATCACCTGTCACTCACCATCCTCTGCTGTGTTGCAGATTATACATATGTGTGGAATAACCATGTTTGATAATAAAACATTAACATGTTGAGAATTTGTATGTCAGCATTGTACCAAATTCTTTACAGATACAATCTAAAAAATGCTGTTTAATACCATGGGTCAGAAACTAGTTCCAACACTTATTTCCTGTAAGATCTTTATCAAATTATTTAATTACTTTACACCCAAGTATTTTTATAGTTAAATGCTGTTGTAAAAATAAGCCCTTGTACTACAAATGACTATGAAAAGGTCAAAGTAAAATTAATAATACCTTGTTTGAATCAGGTACTAATTATTCTTCTTTGATAGAGTAGTTGTGACTGAGTGATATGGGTAAATATTCCACAGTCTCACAAATAATAAGGGGTAGAGCCAAGCTAGAGCCTTACATTTGACACATATGCCTGGACAACGGCTGTTGAGTTTGTACACGGATAGTCCAACCTTGAGCATCTGGTCTGCGCCAGGCAAATCAGAATCCATTGCCAGGACTTTTCACATCCAGTTTACAAAAGACTCTTGGTTGCTTTCTGGATTGTAACATGTTAAATCTGTACTCCATATAGTCCTGTATTCCATGAGGTAGAGAAGGCTGAGTTCAAAGTAAGAGAGAAAAGAAAAAAGAGAGGCAGAATCAAATACAGAGAACAGTACTCATGTACTCAAGCCCATAATTGTAGCTTTCATAAGCAAGGAATGCCCTGTAGCTCCTTTGCCCCTTACATTCTTTCCTTTCCAGACTTAATCTGATTTTATAACCCAATCATTCCATTTTTTTTTTGCTGATGTTAGCTTGCGATGGGTTTCTATTGCTTACCAGACCGACATCATCACCAGCTGCTTCATTATTATCATCTCACATCTAATAAATTAAATGCCTTACATATTTAAACCAATTTGCCAATAAAATTAATTCTGATATACCAAACAAGTTATCTTTTTACTTCAAGAAAAATCCACTTACTATCTCAACAAACACTGTTTGCTTCAAAATTCTAGATCAAATTATCCCATAGATAAAACCCCACGACTAATTTTACAATACCAATATTGTGTGCTCTTTATTATCATTATATTAGGAAATAAATATGTGTTTGTTTTTTTATTGGGTAAAATGTTTCCATTTGAAACGTGTTCAAATCAGTCTCAAATAAATTTGAGTTATTCACTCAGCTGTTGGAAAAAAATAGTTATCAATTGTAAAGAATCAACATGGTACATACAGTGTTAAGTGTTGCAAGATACAATCCAAAGTGTGTTTGGTATCATTTAATTTACCTTAAGGCAACATCTCAACCTATTACAGAAGAACAAGGAGGAAGAGGAGGAAAAGCAAGAGGAGGAGGAAGAGAAGAAGGAGGAGAAACAGCTTGTAAAATTTAATAGATTGTGGGCAGAATTCAGTTTTCTTTAAAGTATATAGCTTCACACATACAAATATTTTAATAGATAATCTTATTAATCTCAAGGAATGTTTAATATGATCTTTGATATATTGTGGAGATTAACTTCAAAATATTTAGTATTTTAAATTACAAATAATTCACATTTATATGCTGCATTATGGTTACACTATTAAAATCAGCGGTTGACTTCCTGTTTAGTTTATTTGTGCTACATGTCTTCCAACTTATCTATGTGAGTTTTTGAGAATGGTTTACTGATGTTACATGGAAAAATAGTGTATATATAACAGTCTACATAAAATTTAAATGACATTAGGGAAAAATTTACATTTTACAGGTTATTTTGAAACACCATCTAATAAACAATTTTCCCCCTACTCCTCAGGGGAAATAAACGGTACATTGAATGTGATATCCTGCTGAAACCGCAGATAATGAGGACTTACCGTTGCCTACCACTATTCATCTGGACGTATGTGCTCTATACAGCTGATGCTATTCCATTACAAGAAAAAGCTAATAGTGACTTACCCAGCAAAAGAATAATGAGTCTGACAAAAGATGATGGTAAAATGCTACATCGCACCAAGCGTGGCTGGATGTGGAATCAGTTCTTCTTGCTGGAAGAGTACACAGGCACCGACACACAATATGTAGGCAAGGTAAGAACATTTATAAGATAATCCAGAAGCAGAAAGTGGCAGCAGATGATTTTTTACAGCAACTTTTCATGTCACTAATTATTATTCAAAAATATTTGACTAATTATGATCTGGAAAAGGCATGATATTGCATAATATTTCAGTAGGGTAGGGTGAAGACTGTAATTTATTCAACTAGCTAAATGTAGGTCAGTATCCACAGTATGTTTCAAAATAAAATAACCTTTACGTGGACTTGATTTATTATTAATCAGCTAGATGTGATTTATTTTTGTATGTGCATCTAAAAGATTAAAAAACTTTCTTTGAAATTTAATTTAAGTAATGGGTAAATAATAACTAGGATGGTACAGGTGGCAGTGCAAAAGCAATATAGTACACCAAAAATTACTAAATCATATTGGTCTCCACTGATGAATAATTTATTATAATTAAGAATAGATATGTATGAGAAGGAAATAGACTCATATACTTGTAGATGCTCCTGTTTCTTAATATCAAGTTGACCTGGTCTGCCTACAATACAGACCAAAGGGTTGAGGCAGAAGGAAGAAGAAAAGAAAAAAGTAGAAAAAAAGAAACTTCCTTTAGGAAGAAGATTCAGTAGCTCTCTGGTAGCGGGATGACATCATTTATTATCCTACCTTAGACGGTTAATGTTGCTCGTTAGCGGCTGATAGCAAATGACTACGGAGAGTGTGTAATTCCCTTCTTGGACTCAATTTTAAGAAACAGATTCATTACCTTTCTCCTTCTTTTTCATCTGTGTCTCAGATTATGTGACATGATATTTCTGATGTCCAAAGTTTTCTCTTTATCTGTCGCCCCCTTACCAATCTCATTCACACTGCTTTATATGCCAGGCAATTCCTGTGGTCACTGTGCATTATCCACTATTTATGCCCACTAATTTCAGATCATGAGAATAAAACATGACAAACAGTTATGAATACTAACATTTCCCATATATCCTTACTTATTTTTCTTGATTCTTGGCATGTGGTAATAGAAGTGATTGCAATGATGTGAGTATTGCTTGACTCACTGCAGCATCAGGTGAACATGATAGACGAGGCCAAAAATAGAAACAAAAAAGGGTCTGATATCATAGAAGTTATGCCTATTGCTTTTAAACGAAGAAATACTGTTCCTTATGAATTTTCCCGGATCTTGACTTGATTCTTCATTTTTTGTGCGTGACAGTATATTTTTTTCAAATGCAGCTTCCTTTATCAGATGTCTATTATTTCCACTTCTGTTGAACTCTCTCTTCTGGTTTCGTAGGTCATACTCATTTTGCCCCATACAGTTCACCCGATGATTCTTTTTTCTCCCTTATTCTCCTCAGGTTAGTCATACGACATCCCTCAGCAACCCTCATTTAACATCACTTTTCACTCCATAGTTAATAACCAACATCATGATATTTCAAGTTCAACTGACAAATATTTGTGTCAAAGAATTTGAAATTGCCTCATGATTCTTTTTCTAAGGCAGTGTATAAAGGACACATTTAGTTCATGTGGTCTTATATACAGAGTTTCATCCTGGGCTCACAGATACAGAAGAACAGAGAAAAAGAGATACAACCTTAAGGCAATCAAGACTATACTATAAGAATTTATCTTTAGGTGTAAACAAAAATGCTTCCTTTTTAAAAATTGAGTGTGCATTGATTAACCACCATTACTGCATTGACATTTTATTTTATTTTATTTTATTTTATCTCATTTTATTTTAAAAAGATTTTATGTATTTATTTTTAGACAGAAGAAAAAGGGGGGAGAAAGAGAAAGAGAAACATAATTGTGTGGTCACCTCTTGTACGCCCCCAACTGGGGACCTGGCCTGCAACCCAGGCACGTGCCCTGACTGGGAATTGAACCCAAGACACTTTGGTTCACATGCTGGCACTCAATCCACTAAACCACACCAGCCAGGGCTGACATTTTAAAATATGCATTGCATTAGGCTCTGGCTGAGTAGCTCTGTTGGTCAGAGTATTGTCCCCATACACAAGGTTGCAGGTTTGACTCCTGGTCAGGGCACTTACAAGAATCCACCAATGAATTCATGAATAAGTGGAACAACAAATTGATGTTTCTCTCATTATCTAAAATCAATTTAAAAAGTGTACATTATGCTTCAGATATTTTTGTACCATTTTTCTTCTTTTTAACTAGTTCTGTAATCTGTCAAAGGTAGCTACTAACAGTGTGTATATAGTTGTTTTTTAAATTTTCATAAAATGTTATTGATTATTTTGGGAAAATAGCCTCTGTGTTTACTTACAGACAAATTAAGGTGTTCACTTTTTTGGTGCCTATTTATGTTTTACAACCAGATCATGAGCCAAAATGGAAAACTCATATATAATAATCATAATTTTTCTCAAATGAAGAGAATCTAATCAAATGTGTCAACTGTTTTATATTATCCATGGAAAACAATATGCACCTGAGAGATTTCAATGAAACCATCTATACTACATAAAAAAAATACTTTCTCTCTTTTGTAATAAGGACTTGTCTTAGATATGCCATACACCACATATTTATTTCACTGTAAAAGGGGGTTTTCAACTACTTCGTAGCATTCCTCAAGCCTGTAAGGGTCTATAAATTCCCTTCTAATCTACCCTCCAGGCACTTGCCATTATTGTTCATTTATGTGTATAAAGTCTAACTAGACCCTTCCCCTGAACTTGGTTGAACACATGAGTTTTGATGAGGATTTAACTGCTTGAACACCAACAGAGATTGCCTTTTTGATAACACTGCTCTGGTAGCCCTGGGTAAACACAAACCTTGCCTTCTAGGACCTCCTGGACTGGCAATATCCCATATGATGTAATGGCCTACCATGTTCACCATGTACCACCAGGATTAGGAAAGAATATGTAGTTTTGAGTGGGAAGAGATTTTCACAAGTTTTTCTTAGTTCAACATAAGCCAGGCATTCCAGAAAAATAAGACCCAGATTAATGTATAAGTTATATAAAATTGTGTACAGTCAGAAAGATATATGATCCTTGAATGTCGAATCTAGATTTTGACTCTGAATTTAGAGGAAGCAGTTTTTGAACAAGGAAAGTAGTACTAGCAAGATTTAATATAACCTATGTATGTACACTTACATACATGTAACGTACAAGGTTCGGTTCTGGTTACACCATTTAATAATTATACAGAATTTAGAGGTCAATGAAACTTCCCAAACCTCGGATTCTGTTAGGTTAAATTAAATTGTCATTAAGATTTATTTAAGTCAAAATTTCTGATGTTTTCTAAGATTGTGGGGGAGGCTGTGACTATGGGCTGGAAGAGCTAATGAAAATGTAATAAACATTTGCATGTGGATAATCCAAGGAGGTGGGATAGCATATGGCCTGAAAAAAGACACACACACACACACACACACACACACACACACACACACAGAGCATAGTCCAATGGGTTAAGTATAGACCATCACTGTAAAAGGTCCAGCTTCCATGCTGAATTGTTTTTACTTACAATATGGTATGTGAGTTCCAGCTGAAAACTTTTGTACAAATTCATTATGGGTGGAGCCCAGACTGTGGTCTGGGATGATAAATTTGCTTTCATTGTCAGGACGGACTGGAGGAGCCAGAAAATAAATCACAGTATTTCTATAAGGAAATACTATGGAATGTTTTCATGTCAGTTCAGACACTTGCAAAATAGGAAAGAGAAGTCAAAAGTGTTGAATGAAATTAAGAACAATTTTTGTTTTTCCCAATAATACAATTTGAATTTTGGTAGCTCACTTCTGACTGAAACTATCAGATATTTACCAGTCCTGTTTTCTGTACCAAGAGGAAACTTTGGTTCTTACTTAAGAGGATTACAAAGTCATAACAATTGCCAGGTAGCTTCCCTATAATTTGAATAAATACAGGAGACTAAATTACTTGGGTAGACTAGTAATAGCGCTTGAGATGAATGAAAATACATTTAACAAGAAGTATAGCAAAGGCTTCCACTCTTCTGTTAGAAAATTCTCATATGCATTTGATGTTTTTTGCAATTAGACCTAGTTTCTAAAGAATTCCTAGCTGTTATGGATTATCATTAATTAATCATATGCTTATTGTTGTTGAAAATTAGCAGAATTTAAGTATTTGATTTTATTACTTGGTTATTAAAACTCATCTATTGCCTGAAGAGATACCAAACTTACAAGAGTAGTATTTATTCATTTTTAAGGAAAACAATAGTTTATATAAAATAATTTTGAAATATCAACTTAATTGGCCATTACATTTTAATTCAAAGACATGTTTTTAGCACTTACTTTGCTCAAGGAAACTAGAATAGTGTCCTGGAACTGTTGAAAAGTATTCATCATCTAAATATTATATATCATTTTTATAGAGCTAGGTCTCAATTTTTCATAGTTTTAACAAAACAAATACTATTCCATAGCTAAAATAATCATGAGTTTAGTTATAGAATCCTAGAATGGCAGCGGATTTTATCATTCATCAAGATTTCATTAAAATTAGATAGAATTGGTTTAGATGTCAACTAAAACAATGGAAACACAGGTACCAACCTCAGAACAGATATGAGTCTAGTTTATACTAAATTGAGTAATCAAACTGTTGAGTAATCAAGCTTTTGCTCTTATGTATGTTGACATATGCACTAAACATTGATATTTACCTAAAACATGCATAAAATACGGTATTTAGAGAGACAGTTTTCTCTTAGGCTGTAGAATATTGCAGTTTGATGTGGATAGGCACAGAAATAATGTCTCGCATTTCGTGAAGGATGTTTGATAAATTTTTATAGTAATACTGTGTTTTTCAGAATTGAAATAAATTACTTTTATAAAGGTTATAGAATGCCCTTACTTATGGTGCAGTACATGTAGCAGCTGCTTCTGATTTAAAAGCACCTTGTATCCCAAAATTCTGTTTATAGGTTGGTTGTTTAAAACTAGGAACACATTAGGAAAATATTAAGCATTGAGACTAGCTTCTCAAGATGATGCACAAATGATTATCTCACAGTGAGTTATATAAAAATCTACTCTGATAATAGAATGCTATCATTTAATTCTTGCTGCCAGTAGTATGGTATTATCATATCATTTCATAGTATAGTACAATAAATAGCCTTTTTACATGAGTTTACTTTAATTTTCAAAACATATTACGCACTGTTTATTGAATGATACCAATATCTTGAACAAAGTATCTATAGAAAAATGACTCAAAGTTACTTAAATAAAATTTAAAATATCCATTACCATTGTACTTTTCAGCCTCTGTTCTATGTCGCCTTAACTATGTAGTGTTAGCTCTAGGCAAAGTAAACTTTCCATTACCTTATACTTGACCTTTATTTCACTATGTTTGCAGGCCTTTTCTTCCAGGAGATATCTGAGCACCGTTTCTATGATTTTATTTATTCTCCATGTTTTATATCTAATCTTAATTGCATCCTCTTACATAAAGCCTGTCTTCATTCTCTCTAGTTAGAATTTCTCATCAAAATTATATCACCTATCAAAATCTTATTCATGGTACAATTTCAATAATTCTGGTCTACTATTTTACCAGTTAGAATCTGTGACCTTTGAATCGATTTTGGGTTTTCATTCTCCAAAATGTTTGACATTATATATTTACTCAAAATTAATATTCAGGTGCTCTCTCAGTAGACCTTTACTGAGCATTTATGATCTGGGTCCTGAGAGGCTGACACTATAAAACTTAGAAAGAACAGAGAAAATTTAAGATAAGTGTGTCATCCTTTCTTCACACATTTTACACCAAATTCAATTATTTTCCTGTATTTCCATTATACTTGAGGGTCCTAATTGCAACCAAACTCCTCCTGTTTTGCTCTGTGCTCTCAAACAGTACATACTTTAGATTCATTTTCACTCCAAAATAATGTCCTTAATACAGATAATTTCAAAGAGCTATTAATGATTAAAGGACAAGATGAAAGAAATTCTGACTGAATAAGGAAAGGCATTGTAACTACTACTGGAAACATTTACATTTAAAATTTAAGTGATTTTTATTGCTGGGATATAAATAACTGTTAAACCATTGAAAAATATTAAAGAGTAGTAGAAAAATTTTTATTATTATGATTACAAATTATGTGTGATATCTCCTGACCAGTTTCAGTGCTTTAGTACTGCTTCTAATATTCCAGCATTAACTCCTTCTATATCCACACTTGTAGAACATCAAATCCCCCCATAGATACTCGTCAGTGTTGAAAAAAATGAGAAAAAGAAAAGAAAATAGGAGTAGTAGAATCTTCAGTAAAGCACACAGAGAGGGCTGAGAAAAAAAATTTAAGCATAAGCACCATCAAGAATAATATAAAAAGTTCCATTTTTTTCAATTTTGTTCTTTGCCTTGGTCAATATTTTCTTCATTTTTATGCAATTATCAGGTGAATGGCCCATTATCTTTTATGTTTCTTATTAATTGATGTTTTATTATTATAAAATAGTGCCCTTTATGTTTAATAATAATATCTTCTTAAAGTTTACCTTCTCTGATTTACACACACCAATACATTTATGATTGTGTTTGTTGTGTTTATCTTTTTCTGTCCTGCTTTCAGGCTTTTTGTGTAATTTTATTGAAAATTTAAGTTTGTAAATAGCTAAAATTTGACTTATTTTTTTTCCATTCTGAAAACCTTTAACATTTAATTGAAATGTGAAGTCCATTCATATACTCACATAATGCTATTATTGTTGCATTTGGATTTAAGTCTACCATTTTATTTTAATTTACCCCATTGTTCTTTAAACCTTTGTTTTCACTTTCTAACTTATGTGGGTCATGATTTTTTTAAAAAGTACCTGAATTTATGTTCTTTATAAATAACCCTTAACTTATTATAATATAAATTAAATTAATGTTATATATTTTAGTATACAATAAAATAACCTTACAACAGTATACTTTAATTTCCCCTGTGGGACTTTATTCTATTTTTGTCATATATTTCCTTCTATATATACTATAAAATGCATCACTCATTACTAATCTTTATTTTTAAACATTTTAATATTGAATTAAAAACTTACAAAAAGATAATTTATATATTAATTATATTATATGTTTATATTATATTATATTATACTATATTATATTATATTCATCATTACCATGTCTAACCTGTGCATTTTACTCATTTGTGTAGATCTGAATTTCTGTTGCCATCATGCCTCTCAACCCAGAGACTTCTTTTTGTATTACTTGTAGTATAAGATCTCTGCTCAGTTTTTAACCTTAAGGATGAATTCCTTGGAGTCTTACTGTATAAATGATCCCTGTAAAAGTCAGCCACCTATACCATGTTGAATGTATTCAAAGTTTAGGGCTTCTCTCTGGCTTCCTCTGTTCCCAGATTTCCTCCTCCAAATTTTTAGTTATTATGATAACCCTGGATCCTGATCTCTGAGCACACACATGCACACACACTTGTGCACAAACTCACATCCCTTCTTTTCCTTCCCAGTTCCATTCCTCTTTCTTCCCTCCCTTGCTCTCTCCCTCTCCTCTCTCCCTTCTCCCCCTTCCTTCCTCACCTCCCCCTCTCCTGCTAACTGTAACTCTTCTCAAGCTTTTTTATTTGGGCCTCTTTGATGTCTGGTCTTGCTTCTCTCCCCTCTCCTTCCTTCCCTCTCTCAGTCCTCCCCACTCCTCCCCCTTCTTCCTGAAGTCTATTCTTTCTCCACAGGCACCTTCTTCCACAGTCCTCCCCAGGTCCACCAAGGAAGGCATATATATGTACATATACTCTTTTATACCCTATTTTACCATATCTTTTTTATATTTAGGTACACAGCACTTATCATTGTGTTTAGGCACATTATTCAGTTAAGTAAATACACTGTATAGGTTTTTAGCCTGGGAGCGATAGGCTATACCATCTAGCTTAGGTGTGCAGTAAGCTATACCATCTAAGTTTGTGTAAGTCCACTCAGTGATGCTCGCACAACAAAATCATCTATTGATGCATTTCTCTGATAATATCCTTACTGCTAAGCTACGCTTGACCATAACATAAATAATGACTACGGACAAATCATTCTGATTCAACCCATAAAAATTTTAATGAATACGTGTGTATGTTTGTGTGCATATGTGTTGACAACTTGCTTGTTTAAACATGTATATGTATAACCTATGCACATCTTGATTGTGGCAATGAAATTTACATATGGTCAAACCTATGTTAATAGGACCAAGATAACAATATAGAAATTTGGATGGCATCCAAAAATGTACCCTGTCATTTATGCCTTTCTAATCAATACCCTCCCAGAGGTAACCACTTTGCTGATACCAATCCTTTAGAAGAAGTTGACAGTCCTTGAATTTAATATGTATGTGTTTAAATGTTATGCCTGGTTTCTATCAACATCATGGGGATAAATGAATCCATGACACTGTGTATAGGATTAGATTTTACTGGCGATGCAGATTTCCATTGAATAAATGTACCACGATTACCTTATTTATTCTATCGATCATTATCTGATGTGTTTCTAACTGGAAACTATTATAAAAATGCTATAAAATTTTTTTATACATTATTATTTTACATTACATTACATTACATTATTATACATTAAAATTTTTTACATTATTATTGCCATATTAGAATTTATTTCCTTTGGGCCTATTTCAACAATTGGCTTGCCAAATCATCAAATGGACATACATCTTTAGTAGATGCTAACAAAAGGTTTTCAAAAAGGTTGTACAGATTTACGCTCTACCCAGGAATTGGTGAGAATTCCAGTTACTCTATATACTTACTAATGTTTTATATTGCTATTATATATTTTTGAAAATTTAATTTTTGGGGGTGACAGGTATTACTATTCCATTGCAGTTTTAATTTGAATGACACTGAAAATTTTAAAGTTAGGCATGTTTCCATTTTATATTGAACATTTGGAAATCTTAGTTTTGAATTGAATGCATAGGTTTTGCTCATTTTTTTATTGTTATCTAACTTTTCCTTGTCACTTTATAAAGGTCTTTATATATACTGGATACAAGTCATTTATTAGGTAAAGACATGGAAATTATTTTCTTCCAATTTCAGGTTACTTTGTCATTGTTCTTATGTTTTTTACTGAAGAAAGTTTATTTTACTTCAGTTTAATTTTTAAGCTCTTTTTTTAAGATTTTTAATGTTGGTGCCTATTTAAGAAACATTTACTCATTATTAAGGTCATTTTATCTATCATAGTTAGGCCTGTAAGCCAGTTTGAGTTCATTTATGAACTAGATGTAAGGCAGAGATCAAAGGGTCTGTGTAGATCTGGAATCGCCCTAGCATCATTACTTTTTAAAAATCATTTATATATCTAATTCCAATGGTATTTAAAAAATTTGCATGCTTATTTATGTGTGCATGTATTTCTAGCCATTTTGTTGATCTTTTCATTAATCTGTGTGATAATACCAAGCTGCATTAATTATCGAAGCAGTTTTTTTTAATCTAGTCATTTAAGTTCCCCACCTATGTTTCTCTTCTTTCACTGTGATTTTTGAGGTCTTTTGCATTTTCATAAAATAAAAAAAATTGCTTTTCAATTTTCACTAGTTTCAGAATCTGTTTCAGATTAAAGAGATTAGAATGACCTACCATTTAAGGAAATATGTGATCCTGGATTGAATCCTGGGTTTAAGTGGAAAAGTACCATGATATATTATTGGAATAATTGACATATTTGAATATGGTCTATTTATTTTAATGTTGAATATAAATATGTTAACTTTTCAAATGTTATAATTTTGTTATAATTATATTAGACAGTTTCCTAATTCTAAGTTTGCAGAGCTGAAATAACCATCTAGCAGTATAAGGGGATAGGATGTCTACAAATGGGAGAAGATGATTTTAGCACATGTAATACAGGCACTAATACACAGGACGAATATTCACAGGCCCACAGAAGTCTATACAATGATAAAAATATGACCAGGTATATAAAAATTGGCAAAAAAGACTGGATAGGTATTTCACAGAAGATGATGTTTAAGTCTCCTGCTGGAAGCACATACATTGTTAAGTCCTCAACTCCTCAGGAAATGTAGATTTAAACCACTCCAAACCAGAATGACACAAAGTCCAAAGGGGAGATGAGGATATGCGCAGTTTGGAACTCTCACAGATTAAAATTAACCTACAAATGCTAGAAACATTAAAGGAGACTTAAATGGAGAAACACAATGTACTTAGAGTTTAGAAGACAAAAAAAAATCTAAATATTAAATGTCCTCCAATCAATATTTCTGTGAGTTTCTTTAACTTTATTTTAAAAATCATTTAAAACTTTGGGAGAGTCACTCAAGTTGTGCAAAGTAAATCTGTACGTCATTCAGCAATTTTACCAGTTATCAGCATCTCACCCAATTTGTTTTATCACTTTCAGTTTATAAAGATTTATGTTACAGCAGAACTATTTCCATTTGGATTTTGCTTTACTTCATGTATAATTCTAAATACCAAGATTGCTTTTGAGGAACACATCAAAATGAGAATATATAGGTTTAATGCACCATGAAGAATTGTAATATTGTAAGATTTAAAAAAAAATCCTGAAGTGTTTAGTCAAAATAAGCTCTCTTTTTTCCACCAGAGCTACACTTACAATATTGGTTTCATGTTTTATTTTATTAGGTAGAGTTTTCAAGTGTTTTATATCATAGGTGACAATGTAAGTCAGTTCCTTACTCTGTCCTCTACTATGTTAAAACATATAATGGCTCTCTGTTTCCTTCCTGGCAAAGAACTCAGACCTTCAAGTGGAAATCTGCAATAGTCATTCCTAAACATTTTCTCTTTACCTCTTGTCTGGACTAACACACCTATTGTGTAGTCATACTTCCACCCTTCTAGTCACAACATCTCAAATGCCAATGAGATCAGTGATTGCTGTCCCTTCTATCCAGTGCAGTTTTGAGCACCTCCACTTACTCTACCAGAACATTAATGAGAGTAAGAGGGCAGAAGTCAGGGTACTAATTTCTCATCATCCTTGTGTTATCTAATCTTTTGTTTTACTGTATATATAACAGAGTTAGGTAAAGTAATCATCACATCACTAATTTGTTTTCACTGCATTTTATAAAAATACCTCTGTTATATTCAGATTGTTTGTTCTTTGAAAATACAGATTCTTCTCCTTCCTCTAGTTCAGTGCTTGGCACATATTAACACTCAATTTAATGCTGATTTTAATCTAGGTTTTTGAAATAAGACTGTGTGATGTTGTCATCACTGTTATAAATACTGCACAGATTAAGCACAAGATAGAGATAAAATGAATGAGCAGAAAACATGTTGAACTGCTGTAACTGAGTTTTTCAAAGGGAGCAAAAACCACATATCATGCCTCTTTGCTAATGTTTCTGTGCAAGTACAAAAGTCATAATTTGGCACATTATGTTGGCTTTTTCTTAACATGAAAACATGATCTTAAAAAAATGGTAGGAGCCCTAGCTCAGTGGACTGAGTGCCAGCCTGTGAACCAAAGGGTTGCAGGTTCAATTCCCAGTCAGGGCATGTGCCTGGGTTGCCGACCAGGTCCCCAGGTGGTATACAAGAGGCAACCACATGTTGATGTTTCTCTCCCTCTTTTTCTCCCTCCCTTCCCCTCTCTCTAAAAATAGAGAAAAAATCTTTAAAAATATGGTACAGAAGAGGAAAAAATAAGTATTAAAATATATTTTGTGGGATACTGAGGTAAAATTAAGCAATGTTAAATAACATAAACTTTACATTCTGTTTTGTTGATGTTCGATGTACTTTAAAGTATAAAAATGCATTATAAATAGTGCTTTGAACTTAAAATTTATTCGTAATATTAAAACAGGTAATGTGATCACAATAGAAACTCAAATTAAAAACATTCAAGAAAATATCCATGAAAACATATTCCCTAAGATGCATTAGGGCAGGGAGACAAACATTAAAACCAGTGAATTTTCTTGTTGGAAAAGTGTTGTTTGTGGAAAATCTTTATTTATTTATTTTTGAGCTAAGTTATTATTTTTTTGGTAATTTTATTGAGTATACTATTACAGTTGTCCCATTTTCCCCCCCTTTATCCCCTCCTCCCTGCACCCCATCTCATCATCCCCACATCTCTTAGTCCATGTCCAGGAGCTGCACACACCAGTTCTTTGGCTTCTTAATTTCCCACACTACTCCCAGCCTTCCCCAACTACTTTTGTTTTGTTTGTTTGTGTCGACATTTTCCCACCACCACTTTCCCTAGCTCCAACCACCCCCACCTCCCACCCTCAATCCTTCCCCCATTTGGCTTTGTTGATGGTTCCTTTACGCATGTTCCTTGATGACCAAAAGTTTTAAATTGAAGGATAACATTCTATAATTAAATGTTTCTGATAAATTTAAATTCCATTTCAACTATGAATCAATAGTTACTATGACTCACACTGCTAATCTTCAAGTAACCTTTTCAGTGAAAGAATACAAAACAGAGTTGATGCCATTCAGGTGAATGCAATCTAACACACAAAAGCAAATGATATGCTGATTATGCAGTCAAATATCTAACAGGATCTCACCCAGGCTATTCAGATCTTGGTGCCTTAGGTTTTTCAATTTCTTAACCTCTTAATGTAAGACATAATATAGAGCTAATACAGAAAGTATATTCAATAATCCTATTTGAAGCCACATCTCATGAGCACATATCACTTCAAAGTTGCATAAAAATGTAAGCTTACTCCAACCTTGCTGCAGTTAACACTCCTAAGAGGAGTACAGGCATACACGCACACACACACACATTTGTTAACACAATAAGAATAGATTTCTTTGTAAGATTAAATTTCACAAGCAAATATCTTATAGCAAATTCCGTTGTCGAAATATTTCATCCATGCAGTTGATTTTAGCAACAAACAAATGTGTCTCATAATAATGATTCACCCTATACGTCCTTCTTTTTGACATGCAGTTTTTATATTTAATGAATTCTGTGCATTGAACACACAATGAATAATACTATTTTAAGTTGTTCCTACTGAGGAGGGATTTTTCGAAAGTTAGGAGGAAAAAGAAAGAGTGATAATACATTGCTGCAGTTAGCACTCCCTGGAGTATAAAAATTGCCTCTTGAAAATGATGTATTCTAGGCTATAATCTTTGTTTGTATTCTACGAGATATAATATGACCAATGAGTGAATCCCAATATTCTCTCATGTCATTTCACTCCTGGTAATATGTGCTTCATCTTGACCATTTTTATGGTGAATAATGCTGAAATCAGACAGTATACCCTCTCTTTTCTGATGTTCTGGTCAAGCCTAGAAATAGAGGCTCCCATTTTAGCTTCGCATAAAGCTGAAAAGAAGCCGAGTTTGCATTTATGTCAAAAAGAATTTCATAGAATAAAAGGTAACAAATGTGTGAACTGTGATAAGAATGGCCTCTTCTTGTCAGTAGTATTTCTGAGGTTTTTGTTGCTAGCATCCTCTTCTCCGCTACAGATCAGAAAATTTAGAGTAAATAATAATTTATGTTGATATACATTTTGAATTATATGTGATGATCCCAGGACCATTTCTATTGTATTTACACATGATATTTGAATCACTGTAGTACTTGTGACATTTATAAGGAAAAATTGTCTTATTTTTATGTATACAGGTATGCAAGACAAGGACAAATTAGCAAAATTAGTTTTTTGTCAAATAAATACAGTATAGTCTATGTAAATATATGGAAAGAAAATTCAGTGAAGGCAGAGAAGTGAAAATTCTGATTACTAATGCAAAAACTTCAGTGTGTACTGTTATTATATTATCCTTTTTTGGAGCTGTTGCAATGATTTAGTTATTTTCTATGTTGATCTTAGGCTAATAAGCCTGATAAATGTGATGCAATTTAAACAATGAAGCTTGACCATGACTATCCAAGCAAAGCAATATTGGGAAAGCATTTATAGAACATGCGGAACCACATACATCATGTGTACATGTATAATGGTGTAGTGAAGTTGTTTTTCTTCACACATTTCTAAGGTTAGGTAAGTTTTTACCAAAACTATAAATATGTCTATGAGGATGATTCTTTACTGCTAAACAATGTGCCTCATGGTCATTTCTTCACTAGGCATTTTTGAAAAAGTTTAATTGATTATAAAAACTGTGATTTAGGTAAGTCACAATAAGTTAAACTGGACATATAAACCAACAAATGATGAGTATTAAGATTGGTGACGCTTCCATAAAAAAAATCTCAAATATGGGAACTCAGATTTTACTACTTCATTTTAACTTCTTAATTTAAAGATACAAAAGAGTGTCATTTGAAATTTTCAGGAACTTAAAATTGGTTGTGGTATAAAGAAATTTTGACACTCATACAACTCACCTTGAAATTGGATATGTATATGTATATGCAGATATAATATATGTGAGATATATACTATATCCACATTTACATATATAAAACTTTTTCAACCTACCAGTGAAATCATCAGAAGAAAAGCAAAATAAAATTCTAAGATTCCTGATGTCAGCAATGAAAAAAAGGAAAAATAATTAAAATAAATGATAAGCACAGGTATCAGGAAAAGGAAATTTTGAATTTTAGAAGTATTAATACAGTCCAATTAAACTCTTCAACTATGTATTGGTATCAGTTAGTTGCAGGTACTATGCTAGGACATCTCAGGTTTACAGATAATGTTTGTTTACAATAATCACAAGGGGCAGACACATACATAAAAAGGTAAGAGCTAATTTTTTTTCACAATCCACTTAAATAGAATCCCTTCTTTTGCCTTATTTTCATGCTCTAATTTGTCATACTGATATTTGAAAAATTTGAGATGATTATCATTCTGAAAATCCTTTTCTACCTGCTAACATAAGAACAGATTCTCTATTTTATTCAAAATAGCAAAATAATATCTATGCAATAATGAAATGTAATTCTTTTCCAATGAGCCCTGTAAAAAATCAAAAAGTTTCATACTTGTCAAGGGGTTTTGAAGTGCATTTCAGTGATAAGTATCCAAAAATAACAAAAATAAAATAAATAGTTGATGCAGCAATTCACCCACTAGAAGTTTATCCCATAAATATAATCTTAGAAATATGTGAAGATATATGAGTATTCATTATAGTGTTCAATATAATATAAAAATTAATGAAAATAACAGGAACCAATCTAAACATTCATTGAAGATTACATAAATATCAATAAATGATTTATTCACATGTAAAAAATAAGTGTATGAAACTTTAAAAAGAAATATAAGAAGCTAACTTACATAAATTATTTAGTTAAAAAAGTGTGCATTTTAACTTTAACTAAGAGGACAAAAACATCATATATAGTTGCATATATGTAACTTCTGATAGGCTGTGTTTTAGGTCAGTAGGTGAGGATAGATGAGGTCTTCATATTCACTTTGCTTTATATATTTGTATGTATGTATGTATATACATATGTGTGTATGTATGTATATATTTCTTTAGTGCTGATGTTATGTCTTTGTAGCAAGCTATAAAGTATTGGCTTGTAATATTCTGGCGGGTTCAAATGTCAACAATGAATAGTTGGTGTAACCAAAATCCAGGGAAGATAGAATTGGTATTCAATGAATTTGTGGTTGGCCATCTTTCTCCCTCTCCCTCCCTCTCTCTCTCTCTCTCTCTCTCTCTCTCTCTCTCTTTCTCTCTGTCTCTCTCCTCCCTCTTTCTGTCTACACGCACACACACACACACGCATACATATGTTGTACCATGTATGTAGTATAGTAAATATACTATGTTATATTTTATTTCTGGCTTCTTTCACTCAGTATATTTTTTTAGGTCAATCTATATTGTAGTATGTATCAGTATTTCATTTATTTTTATAGTAGAGTAATATTCCATTGTATAACTATACCAAATTTTCTGTACTCATTCTCCGTTGATGGATATTTGGTTCTGTCTTTTGTTCCTATGGATAATGCTGCTATAAATACAAGTATTTGTTTTAATACATGTTTTTAATTCTATTGGGTATATATGTAGGAGTGGAATTGTTGGATCACATGATAATTTTATTTTTAACTTACTGAGATTCCATCAACCCCTTTTTCATGGTAGATGAACTCTTTTACATTACTACCAGCAATGCAGAATTGTTCCAATTTCACATCCTTGCCTAAGCTTAGTATTTTCCATTTTATGTTCAATACCTATATGATTGGTGTGAGGTGGTTTCTCATTGTGGTTTTGATTAACATTTCTCTAGTGACTAATAATGTTGGACAGTTTTTCATGCTTTTATTGTTCTTTTGTGTATATTTTTGGGAAAAATATCTATTCAGGTCAGTCAAACCATTTTTTAATTTTGACATTTGTCTTTTTCTTGTGAAATTGTAAGAGCTTGTTAATATTCTGGACAGTAAACCCTTATCAGATAAGTACTTTGCAAATACGTTCTTCGATTATGTAGCTATTTTTTTTAACCTTCCTGATAGTGTCTTTTTATGTACAGTTTTTTGTTCTTGCTTTTCTATTTTCTTCTCTAAGATATCCAATTTATCTGTTTTATTTTTTTGCTTATGTTTTTGGTGTCATATTTAAGAATACACTGCCAAATCCAAGATTATGGAGATTTACTCTACATTTCCTTCTAACACTTTTTTTTTTAATTCTTAAACTTAGGTCACTCACATATTTGGAGTTAATTTTGGCCTGATTTAATTTTTATTTCAACTTTTGTCCAGTCCTTCTTATTAATAATTTTGCATATTTTTGTTGCATAGATTTTTTCTCCATTTCTAATCATCCTTCTTTTATAGTGAAATATTTTCTTTTGTGAACCTTTTTCATGAGTATAGTAAGCATACTATTTAGAATCTTTTCAATTTTGTCTTCATTGTAGTGACGCAGTATCTTCTGAGTTCAGTTTTCTAACCTTAACCTATTTACTTTCTAGTCACCAGTTTTCTTCAAACATATCATCTGCACTTTTTGTTTATTTATATTTATGACTTCTGTCATGGCCACTATGCCCTACCTTCCAGGTGACCTTCAGCTTTGTGCTTAGGGAAGATCCCTACAGAATGAGAAACATTATCTTACAAGTACATGTAGGGACTTGGCAGGCAACCAGGGAAGCCAATTTTCTGATAAATAAATAAGGAAAACTAGTGTAAGACTTCTGATATCTTAGAAAGCATATCTCTTATTTCAAATTAAATGTTGGTTAGGGAAGAAGGATGGCAAAAAACAACCAACTAAGGATACCGTTTTGCAAACCATTTTTTGATGAACACCCTCAATGTTTATCCTCATTTTCACTTTCCATTCCTGTTAACCCCAGAGGTTCATATGTATTAAAAAAAAACAAAACAACCCTCTGTTCCTCACTAGAGTATTGTTTACTTTAGTTTACTGAAATTTAGGCTCTTTTCTCCAAATAATGTGTTAGTAAATCACATCCATTTGCTCTCCTCCAGGAAATGGCTAAAGTTAACTAATGCATCAGTTCTTGTTCTCAACATTACTTTAAATCCATTTATTTCAGTATTTCTTTTGTCATGTTTCAGTTTCTTTATGGAAAAGAATGGAAATCTAAATTTGTTTGCTTATTCTATCATTCTAAATCAGAAGTCTCACAATGACTTTGAGGCAATTTGTTAATAGAATCATATGTAAAAAATGGTAATTTATTTAAAATATAGGCAATTTCAGAACATATTGATTAATTTGATGCAGAGCAAGCATATTGTTGTATAGAATGGAGTCTGCATAATGCCTATAGTTGTGCATCAACTGTACCATTTAGGTAAATAATTCCAAATATTCTTGGAAATAATAATTTGATCATAAAATAATCTTTAATAATTAGATTTTATTATTCCTAACTTATAAGGTCATTTCTCATTAATATTATATATAAATGAAATTAATTTCATAGTAAATGTATTCAATACTAGTCTTATAGCAAATGTAATTAAAATTTCAAAAATAAATATATTTATTTTAGTATTTTAGTTGGATATAAAAATATAATTTAAAAGTCAACTAAATGGATATTTTTGAATAAATGAGTAAATGAAATTTTAAAAACTGGAGGTACAGAATTTATCAAATTAATTATACTATAATATTTTAATAAAATGTTAAAAACTAAGTACTAAAGATGAAAGATAATTAGAGGTCCTCATAGATAAATGAAAAATGCAGAGGAAAAGACAACTTTATGGAATTTGCTAATACTTAAGTGTAATATTTATTAAGCACTAACCATGGCCCAGCATTTTATTGTTTCATATATTTTAAAGAAAAATTAACCCTCAATTCTGAGAGTGATCTCTATTATTATGATGATTTTATGGTGATAGAGAAAGGTTAAATTACTTGTTCAAATCACATAGCATCAATTGCAGATTTAGGATTTTGACCGTGTTTGTCTGACTCTAAAAATTCATCCTTTTAAACATGACAGTATACTGATGCTTAGTGTAGCTCAATGTATGCTATATCAATAATAAATCTGCTACCTGTAGAAAGATTAATGTATGAAACTCTACCTGAAGATATGTGACAGGAAGGAAGAATGGTATCCCTCTGTCCTAATACCTAGAACCTGTGACTTTAGAGCATTATATGGCAAAAGAGAATTGAGGTTGCTAATCAGCTATTCTTGAAGTAGAGGTAGAGATGATAGATAGATGATAATGATGATAGATAGATAGATGATAGATAGATGATAGATAGATAGATAGATAGATAGATAGATAGATAGATGATAGATAGATAGATAGATAGATATAGATAGATAGAAATGTAACCAAAAAAGAAGGTTAAGGGAGTTACCATATGAAAATTACTTGACCTGATGTCACTGGTTTTGAAGATGGAAGGGACTTAAGAACCAAGGAATCAGGCAAGTCAATGGATTTCCTGAGCTGATAATCGTATGCTGATAATCTGATTTTAGCCTGGTTAGACCTGTGGGATTTCTGACTTAGAGAACTGTAAGAACTGTTAGATAGGAAATTTGTTACTTTAGGCCATTAAGATTGTGGTAAGTTCTTACAGCAGCAACAGGAAACTAACACAAATTATAAGGAAGGGCACCTACATATTGTAACATTGAACCCGATCCTTGAAGAACAGTCAGAAAATAATATTTCAAGAAGTGTAGAGAAGACATTCTAGAGTGTCAGAGCAAATGCTTGGCAAAAGAGAGAGAGCAAACACCTAAAAAAGAATAGTTGAGGAATGATAGAATAGAGAGTGACGTTTAGTGTTAGTTGATAGTATGCGTTTAATGGCTTACAAAAATAGTCTTAACAGTTCATTGTAAATTGTCTTTTAAACTGAACTTTATGATGACTTAAGCACAGTATTTTATTTCATAAAGTTTTGTTGGAATTATAATTTAAAAATTACATTTATTTTTCTTATAATTTTTTTTTACCAGAACATAAGCTTATTTCAGATATAACAACAATGTTAAACTCAACAAGTTAAATTCCTAGCTTCCTCAAGTTTAGTTAGCCATTTAAGTATTTTTAAAGTTAGCCCCTCCAAAAAAATGAGGGAGTTTTTCTTTTTGACCCCACATACCACCATTTCCCAATTGTTCTGTTTTCGGAGGACTTTCAATTGAGTAAACTCTTTTGAGAATATTTCCGAACTTCTTTCTCCAAATGCAAACTAGTCTGGACAAATTGTATACTGCAGATTTCTCTACTGATTCTTTAATTAAGAACCCAAATGCAATTGCTATCAAATATATTTTTTACCTATTTTCCCCACATTAAAAACTATCTGTCCTGAAAAATGGGTAGATCCTGTGATCACTCAGTTAATAGAAGTGTTTTACCTCAATGATAATTTTTATCATATTTCAAAATAACCAACTCAACTGGGACATTATTTTAGCCTTTACAGACTCATAAGCATAGGAACTAATATCCAGCTTCTACATCGTCTGTATCATCTTCTTCCATAAGAGGATAGATATAATTTTTTATCTTCACCACAGAAAGGGAGTTCTTGAGATTCAGAGTGTTGATTATTTTTTTCCAAATGGGGACAGTTAGGCAGTTACCAAAAGAGAAAAAGTTTTAAATTTTATAGAACTCTAGTTAGAGAGAGAATTAATACTCAAAATTGATAAAAAATAACTAATGAAGGAAGCTGTGGAAAGTGTTACAGCTAATTGAAATTTATATGTTATAGGAAGGAGTGGAAAACAATAATGAGCAGTCAGGAAAGCTTGTTTTAAATACCTTTCTGTAATAAAATTCTATCATGACCTTGGGCAAGGTAATTATAATTAATCTGTCACTCTAAAGAATTTATATTCAATTATACTGAGATGCATGGCGAACAAAGAAAGCCAATGTGGATATAGTTCAGTGAGTGAGGAGGGAAACAATGAGTAGATAATTTGAAGAGGTGGAAAGAGAGATGGTCATGTGGGTTCTTGGAAGTTACAGTAATTTTTTGGTTTTATTTACTTCTTTGGTTTGTGTGTATATGTGTGTAGGTGTTGTAGGGGGAGAGACAGCAGGGGAAGGAGATGTAGAGAAGAGTGAGTTACTGAAATGAAAAGCCATAGACCTGTTTAAAGCAAGTAATTCCTATAAACTAATTCTAGTTTGGAAAAAAAATTCACTCTGGATGTTGTATAGAATATGGACTCTGAAGGAGAAAGATTCAGAGAGACTGGGTAGGAAGCTACTGAAGTAATTCAAATGGTCGACTGTGGTGGCCTGAACTGAGGTGTTAAGAGAAAAGATTGAGATGATGAGTTTTACAGATAGATTAGATGAAGGAGATGAGAGAGAAAGAGGAAACAATCAATCATGCAAGGGATAGCACTATTGACTGCAAGAGAATGTACTGGAAAAGGTGAGGTGAGAGAATAGATGAATAGTGAATGGCTAAGAGAGAAATAGAGAATTCTATTTGGACCATATAAAATTAAAAGTAGATCCTTTGACACATTGATGAAAAACAGGCATTGAAATATTAGATTTGAAAAGACAGTAAAAATTATGAATGAAATGTCATTGTGACAGTGCTTACATATAATTTATCCATAAAACCATTTGACAAGGTAAACTACTTAGAAATTATAAATAAAAGAGAAAAATAAGAACTCATTATTGTATAATGATAAATTCATTAGGGAAGTATCTATGGCAGTGTCTAAGAGAAATGCTTTGTGAATTCACTTGTAGTGTATTAGTGCATAAATTTTATTTTTAAAAATATTTTTGAAGCATTATGGAGAACAATTTAATAGAATGGTAGTTTTCTTTTAAAATTCACATTGTAATAATTGAGTCAGAATGATATGTTTTTATATGTCAAATTATTGCCTTATTAGATTTTCTAAATAAAATGTTTGATGTATTACTTAGTATAAACTTTGTTTTGCAGTAAAAATGAGGAAATATGTTGGAGAAATTTAAAAGCTTCTATAAACACTGAGATTACACTGAAGTTAATGTGAAGAATCTACTGATGTCAGTATGTTTTATGCTGATACCACATAGAGTATGAATTATATAACATGATTCTTAATTACATATTTTAATTTTCTAACCATTTTAAAACAGCCTCAGTGTTCAATTTTGACTTTTCTCTACATAAACTGTGTGCTCGTAAGAATGGTGATATTTTGGGTTAATTCAATGAGAGTTAGTGTCTTAAAACAGGAAATTTAAATATCTAGAGAGAATTGCTTTTTTTTTTTTTTTAACTGTACCTGTGTGTTGAGGATGAAAGTTTTGTGGGCACTATTGGATCACGGAAAGAGGTATCTGTGAGAACAGCATTGGGATGTCACCATTAGGGAATGATAAATGATCGTCCTTTCCTTCTGAGTGAAGACAAATGATAAGGAATTGTCAAATCAGACTTGCATAAGAAAGACATATTGCCCAATATCAAGCTTTACTGATAATTTCAAGGGCAGGTACAATCTATGGAAAAATATAAAGTAAGAAGAGACGCAAGGTATTTAATGCAACTTTCCAAATCTCCATGGGATGCATCTGTAGCCCATGCCTAAAAAATAGTTCCCTAAGTGAAACAGTCACCAGCTTTTAAAAAATATTTTATGTAAGTTATGAAGCATCTCCATTATGTACTCACATAGCTTATGAGACATTTTCCGGAAAGCGTGACTCATTAATCATAGATTCTTGATTTAAGTACCAAAGGCAACCCTAAATCATAGACAGTCCACAAAAAACTAAAACATTTTAAAGTTAATTATTCTCTTTCTGCCAAATAACATTAGTTTTTATTTTATTTTATTTTATTTTTAGGGCATTTTTTTTCAGCATATTTACAAGAAGATAGGTCATGTTCACATGCCTAATTTCAAGCTCTTCCTGGTGCTGTGAAGGAAACTGTTGTAGGTGAACTGTTGAACTTTCTAGTCAATCCTCTGTCTTCGGACAATATTTTCATACTATATATTTCTAAAATGTTTTCAATTTTCTGTGTTAGAGTTTGTGCTATATTTTCTACAAAGAATAATCTTACACCATGCCAGCGAAATAGACTTGACTCATACAGTATTTAATGGTAATTTCCTTTGATAATCTTCTTAACATGATGGTATCCCTTCAGAGTTATTTCAATATTCTTTTGTCAGTGCAGTCGCTCTTATTCCTCCAGTGGCCACAGTCAGTTAAAGCTTTTTATATGTGTTGATGTAAGTATTTGTTGAATGTGTAATTTTTATAAAGCCAAGTTTCCTTCCTTCTTTGGACAGTTTTCAGAAGCTTTTCATAAAGTGATGACTTCAACTGAGACCATAAAATATTTTCTAATTCTGGACAGTTATCATTTACACAAGTCTGGTTTTAATTTAATTCTGTAAATTAATTTGCAAGGCATTTGTTCATCCTATAGATTTGTCAGAGAGTAATATAGTGATTTCCCTGTGTACCATACTTTCCTACTGACTGAGATAGTAAAAAACATTATTCTGTGAATTCCTGGTCACATTTGGTTTGTGGATATAATAACATCCCAGTTAAAGCAGGAAAGGGTTTAGAACACTGGCTGCCAGGTGTAATAATAAAATTTTGCTGCTCTATCTACTGAAACCCAGTGAGTTACACCATTGTCAAAACTTTTTTTATCTGTAATATTCAGAGCTTTAAAAACAATGATAAAAGCCACACTTTTATGGGACGTCCTACTATTGCTGAAGTTTAATACAGTATTCACACAATTGCATTTCTTTTATTTGGCTCATTAAGCCCCAGTTACTGGCCTTTAAAGCGAGTAAAGATTATGATGTCTGGTAGCCTTTTTGTGTAATGAATAAGCCCCCCTCCACCACTGTTGACAGCTCTGTTAAAGTTATTATTTAATTAATTAATTTAATTAGAGCTTTGTTTTCTCTCAAGATCAATTTCCACCCATTGCCAGTTTCCTAAAGAAGGCACTTTTCTAATGCCTGTGTGTAGGATAGCAAGACTGTTTCATCATGCTGACAACATTCTAGGAATGTTATTTTAGTCCTATTCAAGGTCTATGGATGAGCTCTTAACATACCCACAGAACATTTTAAATAACAAGGCCAGCGTTTTTCAAGTCACTACATATATTTTTGCAATGGCAAAATGAACAGGAGTTCAGTGTTTCTTCTGTAGGGATAACAAGTCCTAAGTCCTCGCCCACTTGCCATTGGTCATCATTAGATTGGAAAGGGATATCTAAGAGTATTGTTTTCTTGCCCTGAGATGTTCACTTGGAAATTGAATAAATGCATCCCTCCCTGGTACACTAATCTTTTTAAGAGTACATTTTCCTTTTGTTATATCTCCCATTTCTATTTATTACTTTTTCCCACCTGAGATTGGCTCTTAGTTTAGCAGGCATGTCATCTACCTACAGAGATGGTAATCAAAGCAGCCTTACTCACACTTCCCAGCCATCTTCCACCCCAGTCTCTAGGCAGATTAGGGATTTGATAAGTAGAGGATCTAGGACAAGCCTGTTGCTTGATAATGGAACTACATTTGTAAGTAACATTAATTAGTCCATAAAGGTTGATGTTATGACTCATCTTTAAATACCTTTAGAAATATGTGCTGGTAAATTAAATTACATCAAAATTTGACCTTAGGTATTCATTATATATACAAAAATTTTAAATTTGCCTGACATTACTGAATGAGGAATAATGGAAGAAAAGTTTTGCACATAGAAATGTGTAGTGTTTCTAATTGCATTCCCCCCCACAATTCTATTCTTACCTCTAGATTCTACAAACTATTCTAGTGACAACCCCCCTTCCTGGAATATTCAAAATTAGAACACGTTCATTTAAGTGATAAAGGCAGCCTATAAGACTTATAGTCACCCATTTTCAATACCAGGTGTTTCAATTGCCTATCGAGTAGAACACTTCTCTGCAAGTAATGAGTTCGGTGATACAGTCATATGTGATGTGTCCTTGATTCTTTCTGTATCACAGAAAGAATATTTTTGCTGTGCAACAGCAAAAAAATATGTAACTTACACAAGAAGAACAGTATATCTTTAAGGGTGACAAAAAACATACTATTCTTGAAAATAGATTAGTGTATTTGAACATTATTAAAATATCAGAGATAAATATTATTATCAATAGTTATTTTTAGCAACTTGGCAATAGAGCTTATGTCTTCATTAAAAACTGAGCAAAATGATAGAAGATTTCAAATACATTTTTAAAGATATATGAGCATTGCTGTTAATAATAGTTGGACATTATGACATGCTTTTGAAATTAAAAACACTTTATACAAAATTTAAAACAAACAAATAATTTTTAAAAACTACTCACCTTTAATGGAAAATTAAGAATGAATTTACTTTGATTTTAATAATTTAACTTTCAAATGTTGAATTAGTCTTGGTTTTCCAGATAATCAGAGAGTGTGTAATTTATATATGCATATAAGATCTGTATATACGTATGCACACGTGCATGCACACACATACACAAGGGCTGTCTAGAAAGTATCCAGCATGTAATATGAAAAATAGAGAAGTTTATTGAAGAAAATAGAAGAAACATTGTACACAGGACAGTGATGCCTGAGTCTCCTTTGAAGTAGGCACCTTGGAACCTTACGCAGTTCTCCCAAATGCCATCATTTTCCTGAATCTCATTGAAGGTCTTAAATCCCTTCCCTTTCAAAGGTAATTTTAGTTTGGGGAAAAGCCAGAAGTTTCAGGGCACCAAATCTGGGCTGTAGAGGGGGCTGAGTCACATGGGTGATTTGATGTTTCACCGAAAACTCTGCATGAGACATGATGCATGTGCAGGGCATGTTGTTGCGATGAAGCTGCCCATCACCAGCTGCCTACATCTGTGGCCTTCTGAATCATCTGAACAGTTTCCACGAAGGAATGTTCAAGCTTAACATAAAATTTGATACAGGTTCGTTGCTGTACTCACTCAGTCATTTTGATTTCAACAACCACACAGTGCAGATGCTTACTCAGTGGCCTCTACCACCCCCACTGACTAGTGCAGTGAAGTTGTCATTTTTCATGCATGCACATTCCAGCCCACTCTCCTTGGCAGCCAGGTTACATTGATGTTGCACAAACTGTTCTTGTTGTGTTAGCAATGACTGGATTTTTTCCAAAGAGACCTCATATTTCTTGTAAGAAAATGGTTTATGTGATTATGAAACCTGGAAATTTCTAAGATCAGTAAGCTGGAGACTTCAGAGAACCAAAAAAATAGAGCTCCTTGCTGAGTCTGATGACTTGAGAACCAAGCAGGGAAGCTGAAGTTGCAAGTTCCAGACTGAGCCTGAGTCTAATGTCCTGGAAGATCAATGTCCCAGCACAAACACAGTCTGAGAGAAAGAAGGTCTTCTCTCTTAGTCTTTTGTTGTATTCAGGTCTTCAATGAACTGAATGTTTCACACCCACAAGAGAGAGAGCAATCTGCTTTACATGGTTCACCAATTCAAATATTAATCTCACCACAAAACACCCTCACAGACACATCAGAATAATGTTTAACTAAATATATGAGCACCCCATGATCCAGTCAAGTAGACACATAAAATTAACCATCACAATTCTACTTCTTGTCTTCTTCATACATATATACACATCCTTAAACCATAATTAATCTTTGAATAAGGACAATAACAAGATTTGTAATTTTGCCTAACATAATACAACTGTCCTACATACGACTGAAATTACACTGATCTCTTTCCTAGAAGAGGTAAAGTCAAATGATGTGTACTTTTCACTTTAATATCCTGTACCTTAAATACAATAATGTAATATGAATAATACCTAAATACTATAGTATAAATCAATTTATCTTAGGTTGCATGATAAAGGAATGAGAGAGAAAAGAAAATGGTATTTGCCTAACTTATGCAGAAACACACATGTTCACAACAAAATAAGGAGCGAATACTTATGACAATTATAGTCCTCATTTCTATAACTAGTCATGTAATTTTAGCTGCTATTTGTAACTATTTTCTTCTACCAATTCTTTGTTTATAGAAAGTACTTCATCTGGCTGTGGTTCTTTATCTAGTGGGGGGACTCAAACCTTCATTCCTAAAGAATTTGGACCATTAGTGGTCTTACATGGATTGGGTTATTGTAGTTTTCCATTGACTTTAATCACAGGGCATGGTGATATGGAGACACTCTAAGGGATCTTGTGTCTCCAGACACACCCTTCCTTGCCCCCTCTTATGGAGTAGCAGCCCACTTTTCCCTGTATAGTCAGGATCAGTCACCTCAGGTAGTAGAATGATTCCTTTACCTGTTAACTCAGAGGCATGTGGAATCCAAAGTGGCCAAGGAATAGTTCTCCAGTTCAAGGGAATCATTTTTGTGTCTCTTTGTGGACATTTCTGCTTCTGGAATTAAAAACTCTAGCCCACAATATTATAGGTTGCTGGAACTGGGACTAAAATTTTTGCTACTGGGTCACTAATAATAATGGTGCCACACCTATTTTGATCTCTTGTTTCTTAGACCCGTGAATCCTGCCTGTGGGAGAAACAGTGCCATATATAGGATGCTGATTCAGAGCATATACAGCCTTCTGTAGAAACTTGCTCCAGCCCTGTAGGTATTGGCTCTTAACTATCACAGTAATTGAGTCTTCAGAAGGCATTCCACAATTCAATCAAATCAGCTGCTTCAGGGTGATGTGAACCATTGTAAGACCAATGAATTTCACGAACATTCACTTCTGCTGTGAAGTTATTTCCTTTATGAGAAGCAATGTTGTGTCATATACCATGATGATGGATAACACATTCTGTAACTCCATGATGGTAATTTTGGCAGAAGCAGTGTGTGCATGGAAGGCAAATCCATATCCAGAGTGTCTCCTCCAGTAACAATAAAACATTGCCTCTTTCACAATGGAAGCAGTCCAGTGTAATCAATCTGCTTCCCCTGGAATGGTGTCATCTCAGGAACTCAATGTTGGTCAGCTGTTGGCAGGTCAGGCATTCTGCAGTGGCCAGATGGCCCTGAGTGAGTGTATGTCCATGATGCTGAGACCATGCTTAACTTCCATCCCTGCCCCCATGGCCAGTTGATTCATGAGCCCATGAGATGGCAGGAGTGTCTGGGGAAGGAGACTGGCATACACAGAACAGTTTCTTCTATCTACTTGGTTATTAAGATTCTAGTCTACTGAACTTATCCTTTGGTGAACATTCACATGGGATGCATGTCTTTTCACTTTTAGAGAGGTGTGCCTAGAAGCTTCGTCCCCAAATTTCCTTTTTACCATTTTTTTAATCATGTTCTTTTCAACTTGTTGAACATCCAACCAACCTATTAGTGACAGCTCATGAATTGATACATAATTGCAGGTGTGGCCATTTTTCTTTCCAAGTAAAATGAACAACCAGGTGCACTACCCAAAGGTCCACCTACTGAGAGGATTTCTCTTCACCATGGTCTTTTAAGGGTGCTCCAGAAAGGGAACTAGAATGATTCAGCTGTACACTATTTAGTGATGCCTGAATATCATGCAGAAGTATCTGTAAACCAGGCCCAAGACTTTTCTTCTTATTTTAGCTGATTGAAGGAATTCCTTGTGAAGCTACATGTGCAGCCTGGGAGAGAGAATACAGTGTAGAGTGGGGACCATGGGCATTTGAACTATGTTTTCCTGTAACTTATCTTGTGCTTCCAGTTCACGCCCAGGCCTGGTCATGAAATACCACTTCCATTTGAAGTTGGAGTGCTGCCAGTGCACTCAACCTTATGCACTGATTGGTCAGCTAACACCCAGTTCATGATGGATATCTCCCGTTGCATGGTGACTTGGTGGTCCATGGATAAGCGTTCAATTTCTAAGGCTCAGTAGTAGGACAAGAGCTGACTCCCCAGATATTAGTTAGTTACCCACAGAGGACACCAGGACTTTGCTCTAAAATGCTAAGGGTCTGTCCTGCAGTTCACCTACGGGGGCCTGTCAACGGCTCCAAACAGTACTTGTTTGCTGCAAACACTGCACCCACTGAGTCCACTGCATTATGTAACACGAGTGGCTGAACCACTCACAGAGCAGCCTGGACCTGTTGTGAAGACTTTTTCAAGTCCTGGGTCTCACTCAAAATGAGCCGTTTTTCAGATGACTTGGTAAATGGACAGAATAACACCTCTGTATGAGGAATATGGCATCTCCAAATATCCAAAGAGACCCACTAGGCCTTGGGCCCCTGCCTTTTTGTGTTGTAGAGTGGGCCAGATGTAACAATGTATCCTTCACCACCAGATGGTCTGGAGGACCCACTGAGCTGGCTGTGAGATGAACCTCAAATAAAATTCCATTAATCCCCTGATGCATATATTCCTCTGCTCCGGTACACACATCATGCTAATGTTTTAGATCTCCTAGAATCTGTGTCCATTCAGAGCCAGTGCCCAATAATCACAAAAGATCTGATTAATTTCTTCTTTTTCAGTACACAGCTATGCTGATAAAAGGTGTTGGTCCATTTGGGAAAGACTGGGAGAAAAAAGTATGTCTTCTAGATAACTCTTAATATATATGAATAGGTCTTAAATGAAACACCTTCTCTAACATTCAGCTCTCTTTAAGAGCTGTTGATTTTCTTTCTCTGGAAAACCTATGCTAAAACAAATTTTATTTATGTAAAATGTAATTTATATATTTATACATATTATATTTTATATATTATATATACATGAAATTGTTTTTCCTCAGCAAATATATATTATAAATGTACATTATATTATCATATGCAAATATATTTAAATTACAGTATTATAGTCACATATTTTATATATTATATTATTGTATATAAATGTATATAACAAAGAACTGGCTTATGCTATTATGGAACCTAGAAAAATCTCAAGATCTGCAGTTTGCAAGTTAGAGACCCAAGAATGCTATTGCAGTAGTTAAAGTCTGAGCACCAATGCTGAAGAACCCTGAGAGCTATTGGTGTAAATTCCAGTATCAATCTCAGACAGGTGGAGAGAGTGAATTTTCTCTCATTTGGCCTGTTTTGTGTTCAGTCCTTTAAGGGATTAGATGAGTCTCACCCACACTGGAAGTGGGCAATCCATTTTACTCAGTTTACTGATTCAACTCCTAATTTCATCCAGAATCATCATCACAGAAACACCTAGAATAATGGTTAGTCAACTGTCTGAGCATCCTGTTGCCTAGTTAGGTTGACACATAAAGTTAGCCATCAGAGATGTATTTTAAATTTTTAGCTTCTTTGGCATCTACATGTTTAATTTTTCAAAATTGTTAAAAAAACTGTAGCAAGACAAAACTAAAAATTATACTTTTGAAAAATAATAGTTAGCAATTTAGAAATGTGTCAAGGAGTCATTATATTTCTGTGTATTTATTCACGCTTAGAAAAGGCAAACAAACTCCAGAGAAAGAGGACTACTTGGTTAATTGAGATCTGAAGTAAATAATGATATTTTGACAATCATATTTCTTAAGGCTTTTTATATGGGCTTTGTTCTATAATAGAAAATTAATATATTCATAAAGTGTATACTTTAGTCTGTTTCACCGATTCTATAAAGATGTTAAATTTGGCACCATGTATCAGATTTCTACTTATATATTGGTTATACTATTTTACTATTGATTTTTAGCAATACTGAATGTATGATTTAAAATTAATGTAATTGATAAAGAATTTCAATACTATGAGGATAGTAGTTGTTTTGTAAGATTTCACAAGAAAATTACAATTGAGAGGTTTCATTTTTAAAATGAAATTGTGAATTAAAGATCATGTTTTAAAATATGTGTTTAAATATGTGTAAAATTATTTTTTAAATAGTGCTCTAAATTAACAGAATAAAGAATTCATATAACATGACAGAAACTAATATAAGTATGAATTGGTTAATCTAAATAATAATGATTTCAATATATGAATTATTAAAATAATATAATTTTTGTAAATATTTTATTTTGTAACTAAAATTTAATAAATTTAGGCAACATACTTACTCTGAAGATCATGTAATTCCATTAATATTTCAACTTTTCTTGGATGTTATATTCTGTCCAAAACCAAAAATTAATAGCTTTAATACTGAATTTTCCTTGAAATTTTAAATTGAATATAAACCATTCAGAGAAATTAATATAAATATTTTATAAAAATACACAGAATTTGCACTACATAAAACTCAATAAAATATTTAGAAACTATATAACTGCTTTCAATATTATGGATTTGTTGAGAATATTTTTATTAAAAAAAGATAAAAAGTTTAATCTATATTCTATATCATGTATTTTAACATGAATATCTTACTTAAATTATTTATATCCAGATATGAGTGTGTGTATGGACATATATAAAATCATGATTGCTAATGGCTGAAAATAATGTTATTGTACATTAATTAGCCTAACCAAATTAATAAGGTGAAACATTAGCTCTTTCCACAAGTTTTGCTAAATTACAGCTTGTAATATATATCAATACTCAATCAACCCACCTATCTATGTTTTTCATCCTTTCCTAATAATTCTCTCTCATTACAAGTGTCTTCTTTTTCCTCTCTTAGAAAATTATACCAGCAATACAACGATCTATTTTCAACATTGTTTTAAAATAGCTTGAAAAATATTTACAAAATTTAGTCATTAAAGGAATGTTACTGATATAGAGATTTTTAAGATGTAATTTATGTAAAGGAAGCTTTATATTATTTATTATCTGATTTTTCTAGTAATAAAAATTAAATCTGTTGTATATATGTGAAAACATACTGTTTTAAAAAGAGGGAATATTTAATTTAGACTGTGCTGAAATTCTAGTTTTTTAAAAGAATCTCTTTTTTATTTTACAGTTTAGTGGGCAGAGTAAACAATTTTGAATGTGATGAATATCATAATAGAAAAGTGAAATGTGTTTAATAATTACAGAGCAGTCATGTCTATTTTAATCTATAGACTTGGAACCATTGCATCAGTATTCCTGGGTTTTTACAGAGTCAGGAAAGGCATCCCTAAGAAGAAAATTTTAAAATGAGATATGATAAATATTTACTAGGGGAAAAATCAGAGAAGAGGAATGATGTTAAAGAGTGAGAGAAACATGCCAACATCAGGTAAAGGCTGGGACAGTTCTCAGAAATGAAGAAAATAAAATAAGGCAAAACAATTGGTTTATGTAGAATGCCTCGCTGGCAAAGGTGGCAGCGTCACATATTGGGAAGAGGACAAGATTATGGAAGATATATAAATAAGGTTACAGAGTCCAAATAACTAGAATAACAATAAAAGCAAAGATTCTTTTTAAAAAAAGTATATTATCCCCATTAATAGAACAGGCTTAGTAAACATATACATGCCCACATACACACACACACAATTTGCCCAATATCACACCAAAATTTGCCTGAGATTACCCCTGGTTTGTAAGACTAGATTCATAGTTTTTATGCACTGTGCCTTATTGATTTTTTAAGCTGGAAGCAATATGACCAGATTTGTGATGCAGATAAAACTTCTTTAGTGGAAGAAGCTATTTGGAGTAGAGCAAGAGAGGAAGCAGGCTTCCATTAGGAGGCTGTTGTGGCGGTCTTACTAAAATGTGACGGAAAACAAAATAAGGGTGATACTTTACAGACAGAAGCAGATAGATGAGTCAGGAGAATATTTCAGAAAAAAATGGCTGTGGATGGTTATTTTAACATTGGAGTGAAAAATGAAGGAAGAGTAAAATGTGAACTCCAAGTTTTTAATTTTAGCTAATATAAAAAAACAGATTTAAGTAGTCAAATAATTAACAGATGGAATGTGGAACCAAAGAAATAAGTAGAGCCCAGATGTAATAAAAATTGTGAAGTTTGTAATCAAAGACAACATGACAGGTATAAGCTAGTTAAGGCTCAATTATTGGAACAGTTATGTTTGCAAACATGTTAAGATTTTTTTTCCAGTGCAAAATTTCTGTGAATGCTTGATTCATTTTACTTGTTTTAAATACCCAATGAATAGCCTTCTGCATTAAGAAGTTTATTACTAAGATAGGCAAATATCAGAAGAAAGATAATTCATGAAAAAGTCATATTTGTATTAAATTATTATATGGCCAGTGGAAAAGCTCTCTATGTTTGATATCACTTGAAATTTCTTAAGAACATAAAATGTCAATTTCAAAAAGAAATAGGAACACTGTGTTTGAAAAAGTACCCTCCCAAAGTCTTATAAAGACTAATATACAACATCAAAACCTCCTCTCTCTGACTAGGCTCTCTAATGACAGAAACTGCACATCTACAAACAATACGTTGTAAGGAGGTAAATCACTGTAAAAAGCACAACATTTTTCCAAAACTTATCAGCATTATAAGTTCAGAAATTCCTCATATCACTGCTTTGAGTTTAGTGATTTTAAATGTAATCAGGAGTATGTTAATATTTTACACTCAAGATCTAGGTTAATAAACTTTTTTTCTTGTTAATGTATAGGAGGTTTAAACCTTGTTAGTAGTCTATTCAAGAATATTTTTTATACATGGTGTTTTGAAATAAATGATATATTCATTTTCATCATATTTTAAATGTGGTTCCTATGGTGTATACATATAATTATTGGAAAATTTTGAGAATGATAAAACTGAAATGTTTATTTTTCCCACAGTGAAAATTAAGATAACCATTGCAATCATTGTACCAGTGATGTTATGTGGAGACAAATTGATTTGTGCCAAATTATTTTTTTCTGTAATAAAAATGTATATATTTATAGAATTCTTTTTTTTTCCTACTTTTCTAAAGCTTCACACTGACCAAGATAAAGGAGATGGAAATTTAAAATACATATTAACAGGAGATGGGGCTGGCAGTATATTCGTTATAGATGAAAATACAGGAGATATTCATGCTGCAAAGAAATTAGACAGAGAAGAAAAATCCCTGTACATTCTTCGTGCCAAGGCTATAGACAGGAAGACTGGGCGGCAGGTGGAACCTGAATCTGAATTTATCATTAAAATCCATGATATCAATGACAATGAACCAAAATTCACAAAAGACTTATACACTGCCAGTGTTCCTGAAATGTCTGGAGTAGGTAGGTATATGTTAATCCATGTAACCTAACTTTTTTACTTGTTTGCTAAGGTAATATTGTAGAAATTCAGTTATGATATGTGGTCTCTTTCAGGATAAGAACTAGAACTAAAAACTACTATTTCACATTAGCTATCTCACTTTTAAATATTTTCAATGGCATATATTTTAATATTTCCTGCTATGTTGTAACTGATATCTGAAATGATTAGTAGTGAGAGCAATTGTTTCATTGTATTTCAACCATTTTCACCTCAACTCGATTCCAATTCAAATGGCAGTCAAGTTGAGTATATTTTTGTCTGAAATGAAAAGAATAGAAGTAGTATCAGTAGTTTGGGAGAGTTTTGTTTGCATTATTTGCATAATAACAACTAATGCTCTAGCATTTGACAAATTTCTTTTCATCATCTCATTTGATCCCTGAAACAACATAATGTTGTAGGATTGGGAAATACAACTTCAAATCCCCATTCTGTTAATTAGGAACTCCAGATAGAGAAAGATTTAGCAACTGAATTACGATCAAATGACTCGGTAGCATAACAACAATACTTCAAGTTTTCTTACTTGTATGTCTTTTAAGTTACTATCATGCAAACTGAAAATAGTTGTTTCATCTTAAAGGCTGCCCATAATTTTAAATACCATTTGTTATGCATTGTTTTTTTACCTGTGTGTCTGACTACATATAGCTCTATTTTTATGAAAAATGTAGATTTGTTAAGAAGAGCTGTCTTTTAAATCATAACATAGTCCTAAAAAAAGTAAAAAAATAAGCTTACTGTAATATCCAAACTATGCAACTGACTTTCACAAATTGATGCTATGTATTTGGATATTACTTAAAAATCGGCTTTAAGTATATAATTTTGACATTATTATAATTAATGTGTGTTTCAGTCTAAATAATTATGTGAGGGAAATAACCATGTCCACGTTTACTGAGCGACTGATTTATAAATGTTTCTTAACTTTTTGCCATGTAGTTAGAAAAATGAAGAGTTCGTTAAAAAACTTTTAATTCTCTCTAACATCAAATGAAATCTCATCTGTCTTAGAAAATTGCGGTTGTACTGCCCTTTCAGGCATTCGTTTCAATAGTGTGAAAGGGACTTGCCAAATTAAACAAGAGCCCGACAAATCCACAGGACCTCCGACGAAATGTGAGCGGCTGTGCTCTCTTAAGTAATGTTACGTGTGTATTATCTTGGTGCGGTTCCATGGAAAGAGTGTGACTGGTCCCAGCAGGCCGACCAGAGCTGGCGTCGGTCTGCATCATGGTCCCTCTGTGAGACTGCACTTGCGGTGGAGACACACCTAAAAATGACAACCTCCATCTCCACTTCCTATTAATGAGCATTCTAAGGCAGTTTGGTATTCCGGGTAACACCCTTTGATTTTTAAAAAAATTAATGTTTTTCTTGTATATATGTTATTTTGCCAGATATTTTGGCGCTTAACAGCACACACACTTTCACTTTTCCTTCCCATAAAAGGTATGAGCTACCTACAGGAGTAGAAAAGCATGATTGAGATGACAGAGACTCAGATTTTAAAATATTTGATAATAATTGATTTAAACTTATATAACTTCAAATTTTCAAAACCTTACCTCGTTTTAAAAATCACAGTATTTGTTAGAGACTATTGCTATTTAAACTAAGTAACTTGGGTCTCCTCCTATATTATTTTGTGTATTTAATGTGATATCACCCATACAGGGGTGGGCAAAAATAGGTTTAAAGTTATAATACAAATAAATAATATAATAATTAATAAACAGTGATACCATAATAAATTTCGTTTTGAGTACTCAGAACTGTAAACCTCTTTTGACAACCTCTGCAGACCTAATTCAAATATGTTCTTTCTTATCTGAAATGCAGATGCACTCTAGATACTATTAGTATTTATCACATATGTAATAAGAACAGGACTGGACTAAGCACATCTATATTTTATTTTTTAAAAGCCTTTCTCTTGCTCAATGCAATCCATAATAAGATATAGAATATACAAGTTTATGCATGGAAGAGGGCTTGCTTGTAATCTTGTACAAAATACCCTTCCTAAAAAGCAATCCATAATTCATTTATGTAAGATTTAAATTGTGGGAAGTACAGTTTCTGATAATTGCAGGCATAAATAATAATTTAGACCATTGTTAATTTCATTTCCTCCATTTCTATGATTAAAAAAAACACCTGAAAAAACAAAGTGGGCAGCAGCATGACTATGGTTGCAGTTTGAGGTACTAATAAATAAAGATAAGAACTACAGGGAAGTCTTTGTCCTATTTATAGAAGACAGTTATTATTCTTTATTGCTAATATTGCTAATGCATCACAGCATTACTTGCTTCTTCCTTGACCCACCCATAAACTTTGTATGTGTATCTATCTTTAAATATAGACAATATTTACATGTAGCAGATGCAGTTGATTTTTCGTATATTTTAATAAATAAGTAAAAATTATCCCGAAAAGCTAAACTGACTTACTTCACAATATACAGGGACAGTTTATTACTTCATTAATTTTTTTAAAAGATTGAGACTTGGCTGGTGTTGCTCAGTGGATTGAGCATTAGCCTGTGAACAGAAGGGTTATTGGTTCAATTCCCAGTTAAGGCACATGCCTGAGTTAAGGGGCAGGTCTCCAGTTGGGAATATGCAAGAAGGAACCAGTCGATATTTTCTCTCACACATCGATGTTTCTTTCCTTCTCTTTCTCCCTCCCTCAAATAAATAAATAAATAAAATCTTTTTAAAAAGGTTGATAAATGAGAAATAGCAGGATAAATATTATGCTTTACTATTTTTCTGCACTGTAAAATCATTATGCTTAAAAACATAGTTCAAAAAACTTTTAATTTTATTATTGTCTTAATAACTTCTCAAAAGCAGCATTTTTCTTATTTTATTCTTTTAATTAGAATGTCCCCCTCCCTCAATAAAATTAAATACAAATAAGATCAGAAATGGGAGGATGGAACTGCATTTTACAGTAAGATTTTCTAGTATTTTTTAGTAAGTTACTCTCCTACCTGATTAAAAAAAAGTAAACTCATTATAACTTTGCAGATGTGACTTTCTCTTCTTTTTCTTACACAAATAACAGCTTACAGAGGGAAACTGAAAGGATGATACTTAGCAACCCTACCAGACTATCTGTAAACCACACATTGACAGTTAAACCCCATGATTAATCAAATAATAAGAACACCTCTATAAATAAAGTAGTGCACAATGATGTAATTCTAATATTATTTTTAGCATATTAGTGATTTTGATTTAAATGAAAGATTTGACAAACTACTATTAACTTTGGGGATAAAAACACTCTAATGAAAAAAATAAAATTTCTTTTTTATACTTGACCCTTCTTTCCAGTGTCATCCTCTGTCACTCTCTATACTGTTCTCTTCTTTCTGTTTATTTTTTTCAATATATTTGTCTTGTCTTTTTCTCTCTGCTACTGTTTCTCTCAAAATCATATGCGGTATTTCATTTTAATTATCAGAATCATGTGCCCCCCCCTTTTTTAGTTGAAACCCAGTGATTCCAATTAACTCTTGAAATCTGAAACACATTGTCATCTTCTGATCAGGATACATAATCTGAGTAATATATGAGGATATAAGATTAAAAATGAGATATGTCCTAATTCAGGAACATAGTTAGAGGTTCACCACCCATGAATCCAATATGTAGTGTGTACCATAATACCCATAATACCAGACATGCTATTAAATAAAGTATTTTGAATGAACTTTCCTCAGTCTGGTGAGGTAGAATCCCACCTCTATCACCTCTTAGCTGTGTGATCATCAACCACTCCTGAATGCCCCGTGGCCTAATGTTATGTTTATTATTAGGATCAAGTAATGTGAGAAATCAGGTGTTGGGAACTCTGCACACTGTAATGGGGGAAACCACTGTGCTCTGGTCTAGCTAGGACTTTAGCACATTAGTGAATACTTTCTACCTGATAAAAGAGGACACCTGGGATTGACTGACTGAGCTGTGGTGTATCTTCTCACAGGACCTATCAACTGTGTTGCAGTTGGGGAAACAGGCCTCAGGAAGAAGAGCGAGGCTTCTCATTTTCTGATAATTAATTTTGAGAACATAAAAGTCTTGCTGAATTTATCATATTAAACATGTTGGTGGGAAACGAGTTGTTAGTTTAATCTTAATGCACAACACATTAATTTTTTGAATTTGCATTTACATATAAATGTAATATTTGAAAACATTCACCACAACTCAGTTAGACAAGTTATGAGTGTGTAATATATATGGGGTATTAAAGTATGTGACAGGGATCTGTCCTAAAGAATATTAAAATCTATGTAAGAATGAGTGAAACATTTGAAAAATTGTATGCAGTATACAGTAAAACATCATACAAACTCATTTTGCCCTAGGTGGGCTTCAGTTAATAGTAGTTTTACAATTATGCTTTAGCTCTTTAAAGAGAGCTAGTGAAATGTAAGAAAAGTTTGTCAACATATTGTGTTATGTTTAGCTCCTGAAGCTAACACCTTTAAGACTTTTAAAAAATTATTTAAAGAACATTATTTGTGACAAAGTATAAAGAAAATAATTTAAATTTTATGAAATAAAATTAGAGATTAATGTTGAATTATTATTTTTCACATTACAGAATTATACCTTTTTCACTGTAAAGGAATGTCTACTGATTTACATATATGCAGAAAATAATAATATGTAGCTTAGCAATAGGTATAATCAAGTATGACTGTGTTAGCTACATTTTAAAGTGAGGCAACAACACTTAATAATCATATATACATATATATTGCATACAAAAAACATTGCAGGTCAATTTTATGTCATTTTGTTTGGTTGTTTGTTTTTTATGGAAAAGGGCCTCTCCATTTTCATTCTACTTATAATATACAGTTAATTTACTGGAATAAAAAAAGCACTTGTCTAATTATATTCATCTTCGTGATATGACATGTTTTTAATTTTCAGATAGCTCAAACCGTGAAAGCAGGGAGTATTTAAATTTTAAAAAGAATGAAAGACAAAAGTGAGAGGGTTTTTTTTTCAGACAGCATCATTTAAACAAATTTCTTCAAACTAACCATGGTCTAACAAATCACACTACCAGTAGAACTTTTTCGAAAAGATGGTTTCTAATTCAGAAGTATTTAAGTGTCTGTGCTTGGGTGGGGCTTCATGTAGGTACATCTGTTACACAAGTGACTGCAACAGATGCAGATGATGCCAACTACGGAAATAGTGCGAAAGTGGTCTACAGCATATTGCAAGGGCAGCCATATTTCTCAGTGGACCCAGAGTCAGGTAACAGCATTTAACTTGGTCTCTTTCTCATTATGTGCTGCATCTGGATGCACAGTTAAATTGTGTGTGTTTCTATATTTCAAAAGCTCACTGTTCAGTATATGTTTCTACTTATTCCCTACAGTTATTACATGTAAATAAAAAATTTCCTGTAATTTGTAGAGATTATTTAAATCATCAGCTTTTTGGACTATTTATCGAGTTTAAATTTATGACACTAAATACAAAAATTTCAAAGATTCAGTCTAATGAACACAATAAATCAATGAACAAAATAGAAACATAAGCCTAGTTACATGCAACAGACTGACAGTTGCTGCAGGAAGTGGGGCTGAATGAAAGACGGTAAAGAGATTAACCAAAGAACATTTATGTGTGACCCATGGACAGGGACAATGATATGAGGATTGACTGAGAGAGAGGAAAATGTGGGGCTCAATAAAGGTGGGCAAAGGGAGAAAAAGCGGGGACAACAGAAATAACATAAACAATATAAACTTTTAAAAAATCACAGGGATTCAGTACTTTATGTGTCATAGGAAACACTCAAACTTAAAGAATGGGACAGTCATCAAAATTAAGCTTATTTGATGATTTTTGAAGTTCACTGTTTTATTAATCAAAAGATAATTAAGTTGATTTAGAAAGACTCATTTCCTGAACAGTAGCCAATGGAACAATCGTTTCTGTTCTGTCAATTATGTTAAATTGGTTAAAAATTGAAATTCATATTTAGGTATGCCAACATTTTGTCTCTTTGTCATGGTTAACTTCTATAAAACAGACCTTGCTCAACTTAAAGTTAAAAATCAGTGATTCAATTATAAAATATTTCTCTACTTCTCCACAAGGCATTATAAAAACTGCATTACCGGACATGAGCAGAGAAAACCGAGAGCAGTACCAAGTGGTTATACAGGCCAAAGACATGGGCGGCCAGATGGGAGGCCTTTCCGGAACCACCACAGTGAACATCACTCTGACTGACGTCAACAACAACCCTCCTCGATTTCCACAGAGTAAGGAGGTCTCAGTGGTTTCATGTCCGAAGGCTTGTCCAACACACTGCAAACAGAGGCTAATATTTGTTCTAGGGGGTTCACTTGATGTTTATGCATAAAGGCTAATCCGCAACACTTGTTCCTACAAAAATATCATGATTTCCCACAAATTGAAAGTCATTATGATCATTTTTATCAGTGAATAGGTAGTTAGAGAAAACATGCAAATGCTTGTCTTCTACATTTGAAGGAATAGTAAAGTTTTCCAGGCTACCTTTCACAACCTTCACTATCACCAACTTGTTCTTTTTCTTATCTCTTTCCTGCTTAGGAATGTGAATTCTCAATTCTGACTGCCTGGCTTCAAATCTCATGTCTATGATTTGCCTTGCCTCAGTTCTCTTGTCTGTACATATGAATTATAATTCCTTATTTAATCAGTTCTGATGCACAGACTTGGTGCTTTAACAATCTCTGAAATCTGATACTATACTAAAATCAATGCATGTTGCTTCACTTGGCATCAATTTTTATTTTTTTAGAGGCCCACAGAGTTATGGTGTGCCTTGGTTGTGATGGCATCTGAGACATTTTCAAGTTTGCTGGTATCCACTACGTACTTGTGAAGGTTAAACCCATCAGTGCTCCTCCAGTCAATACCATTTCGTATGCCATGAGGTCCTACAAAAAGAGATGCACATACTCTGCCAAAAATGTTTCCATTTTGCAATAAATAAACATATAGAGGTCTCTATCATAAATTGTTCAATTAAGGACCTCAAATTGAAATTCATGACTTTGATCCCAATACAGTAAAACATTTTTCCAAGCTAATCAAGTTGAAAATATTTGATGATTCAGCTTTGGACGGTGGACTTGAACATATGATGAAAGTTAAGAAATAAAGTTTTCTAAGAACAAGAATAATAAGCCTAATTAACATAAATCTAAAGTTTGTTTTCAGTTCCCATAAATAAAAACCGAAAGAGTATAATTTCATAAATTCTCAAATTGTTGGCCATTCTAGAATTCTATGACCTATTATAAATTTAGTGAAAGGTTTGAAACTACAGCAATCAAGAACTATCCCTGAGATAAACATATTAATGACATAATTTCATGCAATCTTCATAACCTGTTAGTCCATTGCAATCATAACTATTATGATTTTGTAGATGTGGAAATCAAAGGTTAGAGAATTTAAGTAATTCTCCAGGGATGGAAATTTAAAAGCAGACAGTTGTATTTAAAAATCCCTCTTCTTAACCACCAACACACTGGAAAGACAAAGGACTTTGAAGTCAGAGAGCCTTTGCTTTTTGTTCTGCTTTCCTGGATTTTACATTGATTTCCTTGAGCCCTATCCCTCAAGATAATATACTTACCTTGCTCCTCTGAAAATTAATGTTAGAATTAAATAAGTTAACATAGATGGTTTTAGCCTTATATAGAGTTCAGCACATATTAAATGCTTAAAATTTTTTCTAACTTTCATTGATATATTTTGTCATTGTTTCCCTATTTGTATTTTGAATACATAGTGAGAAACTAAATAAAATGCTTTCAGGCATAGCACAATGCAAAATAGTGGTTGGTTAGAACTGCAGGAAACAGCAGCGTTCATATCCCACTTAAAGGCATTAACATGTAATATATAAAAAAAGATGTTTATTTTTCTATCCCTGATTTAGATTATAAAAACAAATGCTTAAGAGGCAGCTTATCTAAAGCTTTCAACATTGTCATACATATTTTTATATGTATTAAATTATTTAAAAGATTTATTTAGTTCTTGCCCCAAGCCAAAGTTCTGGATTCTAATATTAGGCCTATCATCAATTATCTAAATAACCTTGGGATGTTCACTCAATCTTTCTGGAACTTATATTTCTCATTTACAAAATGAGAGTGCTCTGCCTTTATAAATTATTTTTCCAACTTAATAAATCTGTAATTTTTGACAGCTTAAAATTCAATATGATGAAAAACTCTTCCAATTTAAAATTAATTTATTTAAGTAGAAAGGGCAAAGGAAATAAAGGATTTTTGTTATCTAAAGATGAAATGTTCAAAAGAGCTCCGGTTTAATTTTCAGGTACATATCAGTTTAATTCTCCTGAGTCTGTACCTCTTGGAACCCACCTTGGAAGGATAAAAGCCAATGACCCTGATGTGGGGGAAAATGCTGAGGTGGAATACCACATCGCTGAAGGAGAAGGCGCTGACGTGTTTGATGTCCTCACTGACAAGGATACACAGGAAGGGATTATAACTGTCAAACAGGTTTCTCTTTGCGGACTTCATTTTTCATTGAACACTTTATGGTTGATTTTAGTTTTCCAGTGAAAGGAAGAAAAGCCTAGGATTTATTTTCCTACCCTTTACATGTTGTCTGTCCTTCATGTGTGGGAATAGCTGTGATTTCACTTAAGTAAGTTAAGCACCTTCATCACTGACACTTGAAAAGGGATATAAAGCCTCAACTCCTTGTGCTTATAGAAGACAGCAATCAAACCAGGACTAGATAATGTCTAAAGTACATGCTTTGTGTTTATCCACAGTGGAAAAATAGGCATGCAGTCATCACTTTATTTCATGCACCTTTTAGCATATTTAAATGGTTAAATGTGATGTTCTATTCAAGGTAACAAAATCTGAAGATGCTATGTGTTTCATGTTAGATTCTTGATGGTTAATGTCACATGGGAGAATATTTTGAAGCCTTATATAAAATAATCCAGTTAAATATTAATTACTTTTTATTGTCCTGATTGCTTACTTTCACTCACTTCTTGCTTACTACAGTGTTCAGATTAATAAAATACTTTTTATGATACCAGTTTTAGAAAGGTAGGACCTAAGAAAGCAATGCATATGAATATTTTGATAAATCTCTACTTTATTCTATATTTCCTCTCATTTTAACTTTGTAAAATTGTAGTAATAATAGTAATAACAATAATAAATAACCTGTGTACACATTAGATTATACACTCGTGACCACCAAAATGTGAAATTTTATTACTAAGTGGGAATCGGTATTAATGTGTTTACCATAATATTAAGGTACCTTCTGCAAATAAGGATAAGACATATTAATATTTACTAATTTATTTGATACATCTATGAAGTAATAATTGGGAAAGTTACTTAAAAAAGAATTAAGAGCTCTGATTATTACTTATTGAAGTTACCTTCCATTGTTTTGCCTACTGTATTATATTAATTTTTCTTATTTTACTTCACTTCAGAATTTAGATTTTGAAAACCAAATGCTGTACACCTTAAGAGTGGATGCCAGTAACACACATCCAGACCCACGATTTCGACACCTGGGGCCTTTCAAAGACACAGCTGTGGTCAAAATATCTGTGGAGGATATTGATGAGCCCCCTGTGTTTAGTAAAATTTCTTACTTGATAGAGGTCGATGAAGACGTGAAGGAGGGCAGCATCATTGGGCAAGTCACTGCGTATGACCCGGATGCCATGAACAATTTAATAAAGTAAGTATTTTGAGAACATTTAAGTTTGCTGAAAAATAATAATCTTCTCACCATTTATAAACTGTGTGAAAAAAAATTACATCGTACAGTGTAATTTGTACAAATTGATCAAGTACAAATGCTTTCATAGCAAAAAGTCTTAGCTGGACTGTCTTCTAAGTGCTCCACATATATTTATTATTATAATTTGACTCATCACTTTTCAAGGTAGATCTTATACTTTTCTGAAGGTGAGAAGACTAGGGAACTCAGCATTTAATAAACTCGCCAATAATGAGTCAGTGTCAGAGTTGGGTTTGAAAATCAGGCTATCAGTCTTCAGAGTCTGTGAATTTTATCCCTTAGCTCTTGTGATTCTATCTTGTTCTACCTCCTGGATGAATAATAGTTCAAATAATGAGTGATAAAAATAAACTTAAAAAATTGTTCTTCTATGTTACTATGTTATATAGAGATACTTTGGAAATTGCTGAAATATCTTCTGATAACAGTCGCTGAGCATACCATACATAAAACTTTGGAGAATCAATGCCAATTATATGCTAATAATAACAAAATTAGTAAAAAGAGTCATAATAATTAAGAATTATAAAAGCATTAAAATTAATATAGTGTTGTGTAATAGAGTGTAATGCTTTCACAAAATTTGAATACTTTATTAAACATTTCAAAGCTTTCTATATGCCAGAAATTTAAATGATTCTTACACATGGTACTTAAGGAGAATTTAAATAATAAATGGACATAGAGGATGAATGAATGAAGAAAGGTAGATATGTCAAAGAGACAGAGTGTTAAAAGACTGATAAATAACACATTTTGCATTAATTATGTGTGGTTAGCAAAATGAATAAAATTCTGCTTTGTTAAAATTTAATTTTTTAATTAAAGAAAATAAATTGTTAAATTATTATTGGAAAAACCCAAATTTTCTAGAATTAATGTCATCTATTACACAGAAAATTAGTAAGTACCATACTAAAATATAATTATTAATTTTTAAAAGATGTAATGACTACTCAATAGTGTTAATTTATAAAGCAACATTTGTTGTGCTAAATATATCCTAATGAATATTTATTTTGTTGGTCGATTAATTATTACAATTCATAAAATTTTAATCTGTAGATAATATTTAGAATTTATATTAGCTTGAATTATTTGGTTAGTTTTAGGTTAATTAGAATAGGGTTTACACAAATTTTTAAAATAAATATTTGGATTTAAATTATTATGTAAATTTTCAACATTATTTACAAACATGAGTTAAATAATAACAATACATAGAAGATTACTCTGACAATTTTTATCAGCATACATAAAATGTATTTAAATCCCTGTATTAGAAAAACAAAATTCCCATAATGAAATGAATAGTAACCTAGCTTCTCCAGTGATCTATGTATGTGTACTAGCATATTTATATCTAAAATAATGTTTATTTTTATTTCATTGAAATTGCATGAGGCTCTTTGGTTTTTGCATCTCTTATATGTTCATTTTTTTAAAAATTAACAGAAGAAAGCTTTAAGTATTTTCATTTTTTTTGTAATCTTGCCATTGAAATCATCACATATTATAATATAATAAGGGATTGTTCATACCAATAACTACCTATAAATGCTCAATGAGTACCTGTTCTTCATAGTTTTAGCCAGATTCCAAAATAATAATGTAATGATAATAATAATAGTTAGTAACAGTAGCAGCAGCAGTGATAGTCAGTGTTGGCTGTGCCTTTATTTCTCCCAGGTTTCAGGCATCAAAGTCTTCTGTTAAATTTCTACATTCGTATTTTTAAAAAGTCGTTGATTGTAACCTTTGTCTATGAATATCACCTGCTCTTAGAAAGATGTGGACAAGTGACAGTAGATAAACTCTTTCAGACAAAGAGCTATTTATTGACCAACTATTGAGCATTCCTCATTATGAATGAGATGCATTTTAATAATCTGTGTATGCTTTTCCCATTCCTTTTGTATGATATCTTCAATATTAGGAAATCATTGAATGCTATTTAATTTGAGAGTCATGTTGACTTCTCCATGTTGCCAAGAGTATTTGTTTATTCAGAGACCATCAGGAGTTTCTTCAAGCTGTATCAGTTTAACACTCCTCCTTACACAAAGCTTTCATGTATTATATAAGTAATAAGCAAAAACATATATGTACTGTTAGTCCAATTGTGGTATGAAATTCATGACATGAAAATGTCAAAACAATTCATCTATATTTTGTTGCATAGGATTATTTTATTTTATTAAGCATTTGCTCTGAACTAGAATTGTCTAAAGAGCTTTACATTTTAGCTCATTTAAACCTCACTACAAATTTTAAGGTAGGTGCTATTGTTATCACCCACATTTTACAGAAGAATAAACAGATGCAAAGAGTTTAAGGAACTTTCCCAAGGACACAGCACAAATGAAATTAGCAAACAAAGGATTCAAGCTATTGTTGATCTGAATGGGTAACCAGCTCTTTAGCAAATGTATTATACTCTGCTTTATTACTGATATTCTTATTAATTAAAGGTAATTAATATAATGTTCCTCATTCATTGATTAATTCGACTGAATTTGGTGGTACAAAGCAGTCCTCAAATGCAAAATTATGCAAAAGGGAAAAACATGACTTTTGTCCCTCAGAATTTGGTCTTGTTACTCTTTGCTTTTTCCACTGCCCACAATATGGAATTACATAAGCTCACACTATAGACCTGTTTGCTCAGAAAATTATGACTTTGTTCTTCTTCTTTTTTAATTTGTTTTCTGTTTAAAAATTTTTTTATAGTTGTTCAGTTACAGTTGTCCCCATTTCCCACCCATTATTCTCCCCTGCCTTACCCACCCCCAGCTTCCACATTTGATTCTCCCCACCCGCATTGTCTTTATCCATGGGTCCCTTATGCATGTTCCTTAACCCTTCCGTTTCTTCTCCCCACTTAATAACCCCTCCCCTCTGGTCACTGTCAGTTTGTTCTTTCTTTCCGTGTCTCTCGTTCTGTTTTGCTTGCTTGCTTGAGTTGCTGATTAGGTTCCACTTACAGGCGAGAGCATATGGTATTTGTCTTTTACCACCTGGCTTATTTCACTTAGCATCATGCTCTCCAGTGCCATCCACGCTGTTGTGAAGGTTAGAGTTTCTTATTCCTTTCTCTACATAAGATTCCATTGTGTAAATGTATCACATTTTTTTGATCCACTCATTTACTGATGGATACTTAGGTTACTTCTAACACTTGGCTATTGTAAATAATGCTGCAATGAACATTGGGGTGCATAAGTTAATTTGAACTGGTGTTTCAGGATTCTTAGGGTATAATCCCAGTAGTAGAATTGCTGAGTCAAAAGGCAGTTCCATTTTTAATTCTTTAAGGAAATTCCATACTGTTTTCCATGGCGGCTGCACCAGTCTGCATTCCCACCGAAAGTGTACTAGGGTTCCCTTTTCTCCACAACCTCACCAGCACTTGTTGTTTGTTGATTTGTTTGTGATGGCCATTCTGACCAGGAATACAAGGATGGCACAATATTCCCTAATCAATAAATGTAATACATCACAAAAACAAAAGGAAAGACAAAAAATCACATGATCATATCAACAGATGCAGGAAAAACATTTGATAAGGTACAGAACCCATTTATGATAAAAAAACACTCTGCAAAGTAAGAGTAGAGAAAGCATACTTCAACATAATACAGGATATATTCAAGAAACCAATAGCCAACATCATATTCTCCTTTTTTAACAAATTTGATGAGATATTATCAGCCAGAAATGAACTGCAAAAATTTAAATGATATGATTCAATAAAACTGGCACATTAGTGCACCCATTAAAACATCACCAAAATCAAGATAATGTACAAATATCTTACACTTTTCTCATGTTTCTTTGTGATACCAAACTTCCTGGAACCCAACTGTATTCTCAGGCTAACACTAATTTGCTTTCTATAAATGTAGATTTGATTAGATTGGATTTTCTTGAATTTATACAAATGAAATCATACAGTGCTTATTCTCTTTTACCCAATTCTTTCAATTACTGTAACTATCTTAACATTTTTCTGTGTTTTAAGATTTTTTCATGATGTTGGGTGCATGAGCAATTTATCTCCTCATTCCAAGGGATGGAAACACCACAGTTTGGTTATCTACTCACTCTTTGGTTGACATTTTTGAATTATTCCAAATACGTGGATATTACAATACAGTTATACATGTTTATATCTCTGTTTTTAATTAAGTAGAGCTCATATAATATACATATAGGTATATATTTTATTAATTTTGAATATTTGATAATATCATTAATTTCTTAAACTTCTCGTATAAAATAACATACTGCCATGTAGATGATACATCAGTGATAGAAATTTAAATTTTTGGGAGCCATACATACACATACATGTACATATACACACACTTATGTTGTGCTATATCTAATATCATTAGCATACAATTTCAGAAGTAAAATTTTTGGATCACATACCATTACTAAATTTGCAACCTTACTTCACAGTATGGGATGATAAAAGGGGATGATAAATTTTTAAGTTTGAAGCTCTCTCAGAACTGCTTGATTTTTATGGGGTTTAAAGTGTTGAAAAGACAATGAACAGTAGTTTTACCTATCAAATCTCAAGAATTATGACAGAAGAAAAATATTGAAAACAAATTAATCTCAAAACATGTACCTGAAATTATATTGCCAAGTCTGCCAATGTTTAAGGCCATGCCTGAAAATATATCATATAGGCTACTTCCTGTTAGCATAGAAATATATGAAAAAAGTGTTTTAGATATCCAATTAAAATGTGAAAACTCAGCAATAATTTAATAAGGAGGTAACACTGAACTATGCAATTCTTTTGTTTGCTCTGATAGCATTTAGAAGGATGACTGATCCCCAGAGAAGAAATAGGTTCTGATAAAAATCATGGAGAAACATTTTCCAGGGAAAACTTTGAAACTAATTCTCACCCACCAGTAAATCTGTTCATCAAACATATTTTCTGAAATACATCTGCAACTTGCAACATGGGATTATGGTTACAATTAGCAGCTGTTGTCAACTTAGCTTTACTTCATTAGCAATCATGGCTTTGCCAGGTTATAGGGTTGATAATAAGCTTTACAGGTTCTGAAAAAAAACATGTTCTCTCATTTCACACCTATTTTATGCTCACAATATTTAAAGTTCAATGAAAATTTAAAGAACTCTTCTTTTACTGCTTTCAAATCCTACATCCAAAACAAACTTGCTAGTGAGAAATTAGTTATGCCTTGATAAAATGTACTTGATTCCACCATAAGCTAGAATAAGAGAATAAAGGCTTTCATACATGTGAGGCCCTGATATTTGCTGATTTTATGACAGAGATTCAAGTAATAATAATTTGAAAAAATATCACTAATATCTGCAAAAGTTTGTTCAAACTTTATATAGCTACATCTCTTTTTAAAGGGAAATGAAGGTTTCATAATTCATAGCCAGAAAACACATTTCTCAAAAGCAGTAGATGGAAAGGAAGTACAGGTGTAGCCTAATTATATTGAATTAGTCAGTTGACAATGTGCCTGAAATTCAGTAAAGGAAAAAGAATCCTATCTTTAACACATTTCTTTATGTTATCAGCTTGTTCTGGTGTCTGTATTTAATTTACATGTTTTATTTTGTATTAGGTGAAAATACAGGGATCTGATGCATGTTTGTTATTGGTATAATATTTTTTAAAAAGCAAACAACTATAACCATGTTTCAGCTTCCATAGGTTCATTTTTTTTGTGATCTTTCTTACTATTGGCAACCTGTATGACTGGATGCAGTCTCTGAGGAAGATATTCATTCAAAAAATTGTGCCAGTGATATTTTTAAAAATTATTGTTCAAATTCAATGTGAAGAGATCAAGAAAGTGTTTTAATAGGTCATCTGCTGGAACACAGAGAGAACTTTGACCTGTGTTAAGTGTTTATTGGGTTCTTTCTGGTAATTTGCTATAATCCAGTGCATTTAGTATTAACAGGTAAACCAGAAGGTTGAAAAATTGGCCATTGGCTGCTAGGTAAAAGAAAACTCTACTTGGGTTTTGAAAAACTTCAGGGCATTATTTGCACTAGGGCAAATTTCTGAATAAATATTGGGAGTTGGTAGTGTTAATGTGTTAAAGTGGATTACTTCTAAATCATCACAGTGATAGATCTTCATAAATTCTTAACTTGAAAGCAGTGCCTTCCAAGTTTGAGCCTAAGAGTAGAGCCGCTGAATTTCTGACTTATTCTGACTTCACATAAGTTCCAAGTGATTCAAAGCTAGATTTGTATAATAGTAGAAGTGGTATCTATTTCTCAATTATAGAAACCTTTGTGCAAATATCTGGGGCAAGTAGCAATGGGCACAAAGGGGTTTTAATTTTCTTCTTTGAGGATCAGTGTAAACAGCCCTAAACAAAAAATGGTTAACAATTTAGCTTCCCAATAATGGAGAGAAATATATGTAGGTGAATATTGTAAACTGAGTCCCATTCAATGCATAGATGTAGTTATGTTGTTCTATTTTTCTCTCTTTGATTTTACTCTAAAGCAGAATTAAGAAAAATAAAACATTATTTTAATATTTCACTGACAGCCCACATTCAGAAATAAATTATAATTGAGTTGACACCTTCAGATAAATTGTTTGATTTCATTTTAGCACTATTAGGCAATGTAGATTAAAAAATGTATATGACTGTCATCCTTAATTTAAGTACATTAATAGAGATCTTAAAAATATGAACTATCTCAACTGCTTATCTGACAATGAATTTTTGGTTAAAACCAATATTTTTGTTTTTAGGATATATATATATAGAGATGATATTTTATATACTTTCTTATATTTATTATTTATTAATTTATCTAGATTTCTAAATATCCTCTACCTAGGATTTTCCACACCACAAATATAGCTACTCTTGGGCAGTTACTGTATGTCATAGGAGTCTTTCCAAAACCACCAAATATTTTTTATAATAATTATGTAAGAAAATCACAACAATAGTTATTGAAAAAATGAGGGAATACTACCATTTCCATGCAGTTACATCAGTCATTGCCTTACCCTTCTAAAAGGTGACAAGAAGGTGACAGAGTTTGTTCCATATTTTGAGACTGAGGTACAGAAAGAAACATGAGAACATATATTTAAATATTTTTAGCTATTCACATTTGAGATGAATATATGAAGTCTGTCCAGAAATAGTCCAGACATTGTTAATATAAAGAGAACAATTTCTACGACACTGATGTAACCTGGTGACCAAGGGGAGTGGACTAGAATGTGCCCATGGGAACAATGATGACTTCATTGTACTAGTCAGTTGGGGCTGGGGACACCGTGGAGTGAGCATGTGTACTTTGTGGCCATCTCATTCAAAATGACTGAGCAAATAGAGCAATGAACCTGCATGAAACTTTGCATTAAGCTTGAACATTCCTCCAAGGAAACTATTCAGATAATTCAGAAGGCCACAGTTATGGGCACTTGGTGATTGACAGCTTCATCACGACAATGTGCCCACTCATGCTCTCATGCAGAGTTTTTTGGTGAAACTTCAAATGACCCAGGTGAATCAACCCCCCAGCAGCCAAGATTTGGCACCCTACAACTTCCGGCTTTTCCCAAAACTACAGTCACCTTTGAAAGGGAAGAGATTTCAGACCATCAATGAGATTCAGAAAAAAATGATAGGGCACCAGATGGCAATTGGGAGAACTGTGTGAGGTTCCAAAGTGGCTACTTTGAAGGGGATTGAGACATCATTTTCCTATGTACAGTGTGTCTTGTATCTTGTATCTTCTTCAAAAGATGTCTCTATATTTCATATTACAAGGCTGGATAACTTCTGGAGAGCCTTTCATATGTATGCTCCAAATTCACTTTAAAGCAAGATTTTTTGAGTCTGAACAAATCATTTAACAAAGTTTACTGGAAAATAAATTAGGTCAGCACAAGGGTATGTGATGTTAAGTTGTTTAAATTAATTTTGATACCTAGGTTTACTAATATATGCCTTATTTTCAGCAAAGTTCATATAATAGTAGACTAGCTGATATGTTCTTTAGTAAAACAATCCAAACCAAAAAATATCCTATCATTTAGATAAACACATTTTCACCCTTTTCATCCAATGTTTAAAAATTGCTAATATTTTACAATGTTTAGAAACCCAAATACATATTACTTATGATAGTAAATATATTGCAGATTTATCATTGGAACTGTAATTCCTTAAGTTGTTGGATTAAAAAGGAGTTCATTATTTAAGTGCTTGTAATAGATACCTAACAAATAAAGAGGATATTAGTTGTTGATTAGTTAGTTAATCATGGTTTTTATTAGTGAAGTGACTTTTTTTATTATTATGTCTTAAATTATACTTTATTGATTATGCTATTACAATTGTTCCAAAATTCACCCTTTGCCCCTCCCCAGTATCCCCCACTACCTCAGGCAATCCCCACCCCATTGTTCATGTCCATGGGTTATACATATAAGTTCTCTGGCTACTCCATTTCTTTTACTTTACACCCCCATGGCTATTCTATAACTACTTATTTATACTTCTTAATCCCGTCACCTCTTAACCCATTCCCCCACACCATCAAAATGCTCTCTGTATCCATAATTCTGTCTCCATTCTTCTTGTTTACTTAGTTTGTATTTTAGATTCAGTTGTTGATATGTATTTATTGCCATTTTATTGTTCATAGTTTTGATTCTTTCTTTTTTATTAAATAAGCCTCTTTAACATTTCATATAAAATGGTTTGGTGCTGATGAGCTCTTTCGGATTTTTTCTTGTGTGGGAAGCTCTTTATTTTCCCTTTGATTGTAAATGATATCTTTGCTGGGTAGAACAATCTTGGCTGTAGGTCTTTTCTTTTCATGACTTTGAGTATTTCTTGCCAATCTTCTCTAGCCTGAAAAGTTTCTTTTGAGAAATCAACTGACAGTCTTATGGAACTTCCCTGTAAGTAACTTACTGATTTTCTCTTGCTACTTTTCAGATTCTCTATCTTTAGCCTTTGGCATTTTAATTATGATGTGGCTCGGAGAGGGTCTCTATGAATCCATCTTGTTTGGAACTCTCCGTGCTTCTTGGACTTGCACATCTATTTCTTTCACCAAATTAGGGAACTTTTCTTTCATTATGTTTTCAAATAGATTTCCAGTTTCTTGTTTTTTCTCTTCTCCTTCAGGAATCCCTCTGATGCAAGTATTGGAATGTTTGAAATTTTCCCAGAGGCTTCTTACACTATCCTTGTTTCTTTTGGATTTTGTTTTCTTGTTATTCTGATTGGTTGTTTTTTGCTTCTTATGTTCTAAGTCAGTGTTTTGTTTTGTTTTTTTTAGATTTTGTTTATTTATTTTTAGACAGAGGGGAAAGGAGAGAGAAAGAGAGGGAGAAAAACATCAATGTGCAGTTGACTCTTGTGTCCCCCTCATCTGTGACCCAGCCTGCAACCCAGGCATGTGACTTGACCAGGAATTGAACTGGTGACCCTTCAGTTGGCAGGCCAGTGCTCAATCCACTGAGCCATACCAGTCAGGGTAAATCATCGTTTTAATTCTTGGCTTCATGCACTCTACCGTTGGTTCCCTTCAAATTGTTCTTTATTTCAATTAGTGTATTTTTCATTTCTTACTGGATCTTTTTTATGTTGCTAAGGTCCTCACTAAGTTCCTTGAACATCCTTATTAACCAATGATTTGAACTGAGCATCTGATAGATTGTTATATCCACTTTGTTTAGTTGTTTTTCTGGAGTTTATTTCATTTGGGCCAGGTTTCTTTATCTCTTCATTTTGGCAGCCTCCCTGTGTTTGTTACTATGTATTAAGTACAGTTGCTTTGACTCCCTGTTTTGGTAGTGTGGCCTAATGTAGTCCTTTAGAATCCAGTGGCATAGCCTCCCCATTACTCGAGCTGGTCACTTGAGGTACACCCTTCGTGGGGGCTGAGCACACCCTCTTCTCGCAGTTGAGCCTTGGTTGCTGTTGGCAGGTCAAAGGGAGGGATTTATTCAGGCCAGTCAGCATCAAGGACTGGATAAGACCACTAACCGCTAATCACTGCCTTCTATGGAATATCAGCTATGCAGAGGCAGGGTGGTGGTGCTTCAACATGGTCTGTAGCTGTCCAGTGGGTGTGCAGGCTCTGGGTGGTTCAGGCCCAGGTCAGCCCCCACCTGTTTTTTGCCCAGGGCTACCATTCCTGAGCTATAGTAATCTAAGATGGCCACTACTTGTGCTGGGCTTGGAGATTCCCAATCAGAGCCAAGCTTGGCTGGCTGCCATTAGTGTCAGGTGGGGAACAATTAGCAGAAGAGACAGGGGCTAGAGGCTCACTGAGGCCAGCTGTTGCTTGTTTGAGACGATTTAGGAAGTTGTGAAGCTGAGCCAAGACCAGCCGTTCATATGGAAAAGTCACTGTTAACAGCTTGGGTGGACCCTTAATTTGGGGGGATGTAGTCTAAGGGGATCTCCATGGCAGGGCAAACAGTATTAGCCAGGTTAATGGAGTCTCAGATAATGGTATCACCTGCTGGGTCTGTGGCTCTCTGGGGGAGAATGTTTAGAAAACGGACAATAGCCTCCGCCTTCCTTTCTGTCTGGGAGAAACCTGCCTCTCAGCTCTTGCCTTGAAGCCAGACATTTCATTTCCTCCCTGTATGCCACTGATGCTTTTCAAGCTGCCAACCGAGCGCTGGGGCTCAGAGGAAGTGAGTCTAAGCAAGTTCGTGTGTGGATTCTTTAAGAGAAACTCTTTGGGACTCCAGCAGATTTTTGAAAAGACTCAGCCTCCACTGGTTTTTGCAGTGACTAGAAGTCTAGTTTTTCTTTTTCTAACCAATTTTTCCCATGGTCTGTGACCTTGCTATATCAACCTTTTCCATGGATTTGTCACATAGAACTCACCTAAGAATTTGTTAGGAATTCAAAATCCCAACTCGTACGTTAAAACTACTGAATCAGAATGTGTTTTTGACAAGATTCCCATGTGATTCATATATGTTGGCATTTTACTTTTCTGCTTGCTTCTATTTTTAAGGGTTCATATGATTGCTTTAGGCCCATCTAAATAGTAAGTGTTAATCTCCATCTCTATATTTTAACCGTAATCACATATGCAAAGTAACTTTTATAATGTAAAGTAACATTATTACAGGTTTTAGGAATATGGGGATGGCTATCCTTTAAGGGATGGCATCACTTTGCCAACCACAGAATGATACACAATTTAATGGTGACATCTTCCATATCCAGACCTAATGAGAAACAGTCATCTTGCTAATGACCTTTAATATTTATTTGGAATAGGTTGGAGGGATAAGTTGGAGGAAGACATTCAATTCATATATATTTATCAAATATATATATATGAATATTTATATATATATTTATGAAGAGAGTCATTCAAGAGCTGTATAGTTACCAACAACCTCTCTGCATTTGCTTATGCTTGTAAGGACTCTGTGGACACATGTTCCTATGTGTTTTTTTAAAAACATAATTTATATTTATCCAATGCAATAGACTCTCTCAAGTGTAATATAACTGCTTAATGTGTCTCAAGCACTGCATGGGTCTATAATAGGATAATTAAATCAAGTGACAATTAAAAACTTACAAGCTGTCACAAGGGTTTATGAGTATAAATAATCACTTCAAAGTATACATAATCATGGAATTGAAATGATAGAAACAGCCAAATATATCATATTGTCTCAATGACAATTACATTACATAAAAATTGAAAAGAGTTCTCAGCATTTCACTGGTTATGTTTTTAAGCAGAACATGGTGTGAATCGCCAGTTGTGTCAACTAATAATCTTAAAACAATGCTTAGATTCATGACTCTCTTTTCTGCCAGATACTCGGTTGATCGGCACACTGATATGGACTGGATTTTCAGTATCCATGCAGAAAATGGCTCTATCTTCACCTTAAAGCCCCTTGATCGGGAATCATCTCCATGGCATAACATCACCATTATAGCCACAGAATTAAGTAAGTTGGAAATACATCCATCTGAACACATTATTTTTCACCAAAGTTATAAAGTATTGACATTAAAAAGACTCTTAATTCTTGAGTGGAATGATTTTATCATTAGAAAGATCAGAGAGGAATGATTTAGAGTGTGTTGCATTTTTAATTATTTTAATGATTACCAAATACTCATCTCTCTTAACCTTGATTTACTTTATACCTTCTTATAAGCTAGAAATAAGATCTAACCTTATAAAATTAATGAGTTTAAGAAAGTTATCTCATACAAATAATAGTTTATTATCAATCATGTTCTCTTCTTTTTATCATGCTTTCCATCAGGACCATGTAAGAAAGCTGAGATGCCCATCAGCAATCCAATCATGCAGCGAATACCACAGAAACGATCTTTTGCTAAATTACAAATGGGGAGAGGGGTATATTGCTTCTCTATAAGTTAGACTGAAATCTTATCCATGTGTTTGTTGCAGATAACTCAAAACAAAGTAGCCACATTCCAGTCTTCATCAGAATTCTAGATATAAATGACCATGCTCCAGAATTTGCCATGTATTATGAAACATTTGTTTGTGAAAATGCAAAACCTGGGCAGGTAAATAAAATTATTTTGAATTTTAAAAGTAATATTTTTTCTTCACAAAGCAGATGGCACTGCCTTACTTTACTTGCACATTTTTTTCATGCAAACTATTGTCAATCTTTTGTGTCAACTAACTTCCTTTAGCACAAAAGTCAGAATGATCTAAAAAAGATGATTTTAATGTGGTTCTTATTATGGGATCCATGCTGAAATAGGAGAAAATATAACATATGCTTTAATTTATATACCAGTTCCTACCTAGGTTCAAAATTATGTTGATACTGAATTATATTCACAATAGAAATACATTAAATAAAACATAAAGTATGGAAATAAAGTTGTTCTCTGTTAGTATAAAGGGAATTAATCATGGTTTTATGAATTCTATTTTGTCACTTTTAGTTGCTCAGTCAGAACATTTTGGTTTATATGTTATATTTTGTTTATTTTTCAACTTGAATATTAGTGATATTAAAATAAATATTTTAAGCCCCTTATAGAGTAATCTTTCAGATATCTCTAAAGTAATTTTAAGCAAAGTCAGAATATGTTTATTTTTGACACTGATAGAGTATTTTCCAAATGACAATAATGGCATAAATTTTACTGAGAGAAATTTTAAACAATTATTTAGATATATCTGTAAGAAAAACTAGGTAGATGAATCCTGTGTAATGTGATTATTTTTTTTAATGTAGAAAATAAAAGTGAAATACAGCCTTGTATTTCAACAGAGATTATAAAGGACTGAATGTGTCTGTTCTTCCCAACATTCCTATGTTGAAACTCCCTAACCACTATCGTGTATTTGTAGATGGGGCCTCTGAGGAAGCAGTGGGAATTTAAAAAAGGTCATTAAGGCAGAGCTTTGATCTAATAGGCTTAGTGTTCTTTAAAGAAGAGACACCACAGAGATCACTTTCTCTTCATGCACACACTCGGAGGCTATGTGAAGATACACAGGAAGACGCAGCCATCTGGAAGCCAGGAAGTGATCTCTCAGAAGAAGCCCGCCATGCCTGTGCCTTGATCTTGAGCTTTTTATTTCATTTTACCAACAGAGAGACTTGTTACACAGTTATTTGGATTAAAAATTATTTTTCTTTCTTTCTTTTTTTACTTTGCAATAGTAATGAGCATATTCTGAATTTAATAAATGATTATTTTTAATTTGATGCTTAGTATCTATAGCATAGTTACATATTAGACTATTCATCTACATACCTATTAATGAAAATTCATCAACAAAGTATTAGTTTATCAGACAGTATTATATTATTATAGTACACATATTTATATACTACTTGGTGTTATTTTTGTTTGGTATAATTCTCAAAGCAGGAATAATTAAATTTGATCTATGTTCATATGCTTCCAAATATGTCTTATATAACTTCCATCAAATGTGGGTAATTATTTATTGGGTAACACTGATTTTAAATATCTGCCAATATGTAATATCTCATAATAATTTTAACATAAATTCCTCCAAAATATTGTGGTTGAACAGTTTGTTTTCATAAACATGTGGCCGGTAAAAAAAAATCTTTAGAGTTAAATTAGTTTCCTAAGGCCACCATCACAAATTACCACAAATCAGGTAGTTTAAACAGAAGAAATGTGTTCTCTCACATAATTCTAAAACCAATGAGTCAGCAGGTTCATGTTCTGCCTGAAGGCTCAAGGAGAGAATCTTTCTTTGCCACTTCGTGGCCTCAGTGGTTGCTTGAAAACTCAAATTACTTCGGTTGCTGTCTCCACTGTTACATGACATTTTTCTTGTTATCTCTTTCTGTATCCCAATTTCCCTCACTCTATGAAGACTCTCTTCAGTGGATTAGAACCCATGTAATCCAGTATGATCTCCTCTTAACTTGATTATATCTGCAAACAGCCTATTTCCCAATAAGGGCACGGTCATAGGTACTGGGGATTAGGACTTGAACATAAATTTTGGGGACATAAGTCAACCGACGATGGCTTATATGGGTTCTTTTTTTTTTTAATGATTCTTTTCTTTTTAAAGATTTTATTTATTTATTTTTAGAGAGGGGAAGGGAGGGAAAAAGGAATAGAAATTTCAATGTGTGTTTGCCTCTTGTGTGCCCCCTACCAGGGACGTGGCCCATAACCGAGGCATGTGCCCTGACTGGGAATCGAACTGGTGACCCCGTGGTTTTCAGGCCAGCATTCAATCCACTGAACCACACCAGCCAGGGCAGATTCTTTACCTATTTGTCTATTAGTATGTTTTTCTTTTATTTATTCATTTGAGTTATTCATATGTTACAAATTAATGTTTTATAGTGGTAAACTATAATTAATATTGTCTAATAATTATTTTAATATGTACTACTATTATTAAAATGTCTCTGTATTTTCATGTAGTTGACATAAAATGATATTCTTGAAAAAATTAACAAGGTTAAAAAGAACATATATTTTAAGCCTGTGATGTATATGCTCTCTGAAAATATGCTTAAATAATGGTTCGTCTAATCATTTCAAAAGCTCAGTCATATAACCAGAGGGCCAATGTTGTTTATCATACAAAATATTACTAAATAATAGATACGATTTTGCTATTCTGAGACAGGATATTGAACAAAGCTATTAAGCCTCATGAGAACTATTAAACTACTGTGAAATTCCAATAATTGTTCATCAAAGAATGTCAGGCTATGATACCTAAAACTGGTATAACTGTTTTTTGTTTTTTGGTTTTTTTGAAGAGAAACTTGAAAGTCAGAGTAATTAAATAACTGTGATGTCAAATCACAGAAATTATAGGCCTCGGACTAGAAAAACAGGTACTTGATGTGTAGCTGAGTGTTTTTTTCCCCAATAAAGGGCTCAGTAGAAGTTTTTGCACAATCCATCATTTGCTGCTCCAGTCATCACACTGCGGTGGACCCCTCGATTACAGTGAGCACAGCTAATAGGTTCTGTAATTTCTCCAAACTGACACTGATTTTACAAAACTTTGTAAGCATTTATTTGTATATATTTCTAAACTTTGCAAATGCCATTAAAAGAAAGGCAAATATTTGAATAAAATATGCAATATGATTGTACTTGTGGTGCGCCATCACTTTAAAAACTTTCGAGTTCTGATATTATATGACATAATTTTCTAAAACTGTATTAATAGTGTTTTTAATCTACAGGAGGTGGTTATGCCCAGCACTTATGCTTTTAATGAATCTCTTATGTTCTTTGCCTTTGCTACAACCATTATCTAGTGGAGACAATAGATTGGTAAAAAAGTAATAACTAAAAGACTGGTACTTTCTAATATGTTCAAAAAGGATTGATGTTGGAGTGATCAATTCTTTAAGGTTGGACACTGCACTGGGCAGGAATCAAACAATGAATCATAGAGATACCCTGTAAATGAATACTTGATGGACATTGCTTCTTTTTTAATTAAATCTAATTAATTAATTAGATTAAATTAATTAATTAATTAATTAATTAGATATAACCATTAGGCCGAAAACAAAAACTTTGGCATAATTTTCTGAGGTGGAATATATTTTTCCCCTTAATTTCAGAGGTATATTTAAAGCACTAACACTCATTAAAATTCTCTTGTAATAAATAACACAATTTTCCTTTTGATGTGCTTTATTTAATGTATTTTGTTTTAGTTGATCCAGACCGTGAGTGTCATGGACAAAGATGACCCTCCCCGAGGCCACAAATTCTTCTTTGAACCAGTGCCAGAGTTTCCCCTCAATCCAAACTTCACTATTGTAGATAATAAAGGTATAAAGCATTTTTTATATCCAAAAATTATGAGACCTTAAGATGCAAAATTAAAAACTGATGTGAGTTATTCCTTCGCCCACTGTTTTTTTTCCAGATAACACCGCAGGAATCATGACTCGAAAAGATGGGTACAGCCGCCACAAAATGAGCACCTATCTCCTACCGGTTTTAATCTTTGACAACGATTATCCTATTCAAAGCAGCACTGGCACACTCACCATCCGGGTGTGTGCCTGCGACAACCAAGGAAACATGCAGTCCTGCAATGCACAGGCCTTGGCACTCTCGGCCGGCCTGAGCACGGGAGCTCTGGTCGCCATACTTCTCTGCATCCTCATACTACTCGGTAAAGTTACACCCCCGAACGCTATTGAACTTGCAAAATTCTCTCTCATTGTCCAGTGATCCTGCATTGAAAAGCACTCTTCTCTGTAGCTAAAGATTGAATGTTTTGACTTTTAAAAAATAATTATCCTTTTAACCTGGAAAACAGTTGAGATTTTTGTCTGTGGAGACTGATCTAGCTTTCTAGACATTTAAAAAAAAAAGATAAAATAGCAGGTGATATTTTATATTTATTGATTTTTTTTTATCTTACACTGTTTAGAGCTAACCATGGTTACTGTTCTAATGACTTTTAAGAATTGATTTAATTTTATAAACACTCTATAAGGTAAATACTTTTATTCTTCTACAGAAAGACTAAATGACTTACATAAAGTCACTTATTTAGAAAGTGTTCTAACTACCTTTAAAACCCAGATTATTGGAATTCAGAATTCTCCTTTCTAACCATTACTCTCAAAACCAAAGTCTATCTTTACAAATGCAAAACCATTATTAAGTTATGTACATCAGACATCTCAATAGCAAATGCATTTAAGTTGTCACAAGATAATTTTTTAAATAAAATGTGTTATATGCAGGTGCAATACACCAAATTAAAAACTTATGTGTTTTTTTTTTTTTAATTATCACTATGGTAGTGTGGAATACCTAGTCTTGCAATGTTTTCTAAATAAAGTCATGCTTCCAATAGCAAATGTTTTATTTGAGCATGCCCTAACAGGACAACAATTTAATTCAATTAAACAGTTGTTCCACTGTAAAACATTCCTCCAAAATTGTTTCCAACAAATATTCATCCAAAATGCTTATGCTTGGGGCAGGAGAGCTAGCCAAATTTATGTTCCAATGCCCATATGTGCTGGCTCCTTTTCATTACAAATCCTTTCAAACTATCTGGATGAAATCCCTTTGGCCAGATATCCTTGTAGGACTTCAGTGGGGGATTGATGAAAGTGAGGGGAAACTGTTATTTTTCAGTTAAAATGTTCCAACTATTTAGAAAAACATTTTCTCAGGGTGTCAGAACATGCACACTATCATCTCCATCCTCAGTCCGCATCTGCACCTGCTGCTACAAAGTTCAGCTCCTCAGTAACATATTTCTGTATCCCCATGGAGATTAAATTTAGACCTGCCCTTTAAGTTAAGTGCCACGTTTATGCTTTTCATATTGTTTTTATGCTTTTCATATTGCTCAGTTCTACTTTCCTAATTAAGAACGTGAAATCAGCTATATTTCAAATTTGATTTCCTATTCACTTATTAACATAATACACACACGTACATAAAGATATGCATGCACGCATGGGGGAACAAAAGCACCCCTCCCAAATTAGTTTAGATATCATAGCGTTCTTGTATATTTCCCTCTGCAGAAATCCTAAGAGGCTTCTTCTTTTGTTCTAAAAAGTGGCACTTTTCTTTCGTGAGCAATATAGAAGGAACACACCTATTGTTGATCTTCCCAACTTATGGCCTAAATGTGGAGTGATTTGCTATTATTTCAGTTAAAACTGGTTAGAATCAGGTAATAAAACCTCAGGTTTCACCATCACAGTTCCAATGCTGCCTTGTTGTTACTTCAAGGCTGCATGCAGATGACTGGGTGGAGTTATTTCATTTCTGTAGTTAAGAGAGTCTGCTCTTTGCAAGACAGTGATATAGCATGGGCTATAATATTTTAGACATATCCTGTTACAATGGGAAGACATCTAGTTCTTCGTTTATATAAATGTTTCAAGACCAAGTAAGGGATTAAAACCTGGACCAGGACTTTTTAAACTTTTTGGTTCCTTGGACACCTTTGGCAGCCACATAAAGCTTACAGACCTATTTAGAATAATAACTTAAATTTATAGAAATGAGATATATAAGACAAAACAAATCTGTCAACTGAACAAAAAAACAAAACAGCAAAATGTGTTTGATTATTGTCATATTGCCTTGTTCTAGGACAAGTCTAATAATCACTTGAAATATGTTGTAACTATAATGTAAGGTAAAATAAGTGATTTCTATAGGTTTATAGTCACACATACTATTAATTTCATGATAGTTTTGCTAAAATTGATAATATAAAGAAATGCTAAATTCCAGTTATGGTTTAGTGAAAATAATGACACACTTTTTAATATTCCTTATCTTAGTCTCTCTGCATTCCATTCACATATCCCAGATTAATAACCTCAGCTTAGGGAAAAGAAGCAAATAATTTTGACCTGGCAGAGAAAAAAAACACTCAGAATTGTTCCTAAGGACCATTTGTGTTAGTAAACCTATAGTAGCTAATAAACTTTTAAAATAACTTGATAATATAGTTATTTTATTTTTAAAAAGTTAAAAATTTATAAATTAATGCATTTAATGTTAAGTTTAAGAAGAACGTTCTTTTTCTACTGCATAGTTCACTAGATTGTTGGATTTTAAATTTGTGCTTGACTTAATTAGCTTAATTTTATCCTTTTTTTAAGTACAGCTATGTCTCATTTTTACTGACATTAAAAAAATATTTCTCCAAGGTGATTCTGGCTATAGTTCATTACTCAAAGACCATCGTGTGGAGATTAAAGATGCTTTGAACAATGCAAAAAAAAAAATTCTTTCTACCATTGGTAGGTGCTCAGGAACATTTGTTGGTCTATATTGCAACAGCATTGGACAGGCTTTTAGTGGGGTTTAAGAGCCTCAAGGGCCGATGTGAGGTATAGTCTCGATGTAAATGAGTTCGCTTTGTGTAACATTGAAAGAAAGATGGAGGAAAGAAATAATAGATTTTAAAGCCAACATTTTCTTGTTTTTTAGTGAAACATGAATAGTATTGACAAAACACTTAACTGCCCTAAAGTAAGGGAAACCTGTTTGTTATTTCTTTCAGACAATGTGTAAATGTCCTTCCAGGAAATTTTCTTTAATTATATCTTAAATTTCCTTATGCATAGAAACAGGGATGTAGTACATTTTAAATGGAAAAGTTATATTTTAGAAACAATGTGTTTTTTTCTTTTTAAAATAAATGTATTTTTAATGGATAAGGTAAATATTTATTTTGCATATGTTCACTGTCAAGTATGTGTGTATATATATATATATAATGTAATTCCAGCAATATAATGAAAAATAAAGTATATTATATGCGGGGAACTTTACAGTTAACTTGATAATATAGGTATATATAGGTAATTATATGATATAGGTAAATAATAAAATGAAACAAAATAAGGGGAGTACAAATTAATATTTTTTCCCAAAAGTTTGAAGGCAATTGTGGAAGTCAAGAAAGTCCTCAGTAATAACATATTATCCAAGCTATCTTGTAAGATGATTATATGCTTAAGATGTGTTTGAGTTTGTATTTCTATATTGTAAATATAAAATACAATATTGTGTTATATCTCAGATCTTAGGCAGGCTTAAAAACCAGATCAATAAAGAAATTTAATTAAGCAGATATGAACTATAGGAAGGGATGAGATCAGTATCATATACATATTTATATGCATATAGTTATATATATTTGTTATATATGTTATATATCGTATATTTGCATATACGATATATATGCAAATATACGATATATACGATATATACGATATATATGCATAGAATGTACATATATGTGTGTATATGTATATACATGAGTAATGTTTTATATATATTCCTTTGAGTCACTAAGAAAATATTAAATTAATGTTCCATTTCCATTGGCATAATAATTACTGTAGCTTTAAAATTTTGTATTAAAAAATACATTTGTGAGAAGTTAGGTATCAAATATTTATGGTTGGCTAAATATATTAGCCATAATTGAATAAAGGTTTTTCAATGCCAGAACTCAATAGTAGAGTGTCTTCAAAAGTAAATAAATGGCACTGTAATATCTACTTTCTCATTCAGTGTATCAAGCCATTGGCCCAAAGCACCCTGCATTTGTACAGGATAGTTACTATTTTTATCCAATTTTAGTACGTCTCACACAACACAAACTTCATTTACGGAAGTGTGCTATATATAATTTAAATCTGAATCATGGATTCTCAATATTTCTCTCCCTCTCCCTCTCCCTCTCCCTCTCCCTCTCCCTCTCCATAAATAGTTTTAGTTGTGCTGTTTGCTGCATTAAAGAAGCAAAGAAAAAAGGAACCTCTGATAATTTCAAAAGATGATGTCCGGGACAACATCGTGACCTACAATGATGAAGGCGGTGGGGAAGAAGACACTCAAGCTTTTGACATTGGCACATTAAGGAATCCTGAAGCAAGAGAAGAAAGTAAACTGAGAAGGGATGTAATGCCAGAAACTATTTTTCAGATAAGGAGAACTGTGCCTCTGTGGGAAAATATTGATGTACAAGATTTTATCCATCGAAGGTTAAAAGAAAATGACTCAGACCCAAATGCACCTCCTTATGATTCACTGGCTACATATGCTTATGAAGGAAATGATTCCATAGCAGATTCACTCAGCTCCTTAGAATCTCTCACAGCAGATTGTAACCAAGATTATGATTACCTCAGCGACTGGGGACCTCGGTTTAAAAAACTCGCAGATATGTATGGGGGCGATGAGAGTGACCGAGATTAAGAGTATATTGTATGACTTGATCGATGTTAGCGGAAGTGTTGTTTGTTACTGGATTGAGTGACCTGTATTCTGTTCCTTGGAGGAAATTTTTAAAAAGTCAAAATTGCAAACAATACGTAGGTGTTGTCTTAGTAAAGGTTTGCTTAATCAGTAAGTTTCTGTGAATGAATACGAATGACATAGATTTTTTTAAAAAGTAATAAACCAGTTCACCCTCTTTGCCTAACAATCTCTGAAGGAAAGTATATCACATCAATAATCAATAAAAATATATAAAGGCTTTTTGTGCCTTTTCTTAGATATAAGAACTTTATAAATGTTTTCTTAACTGACTTGCAGTTACCTTTACTATTAAATGAAACATTGTGCAGCAGCTTTGTAAATTAAAATGGGAAAAAAATCCCTAAAGAAATAGGAATGAATATTACTGCCATATTTATTTAGTTGAAGAATGTCTTGGTGTTAATTTATTCATATTTTTATAGATGTATATTTATATTTTTGTATTTTTATGAAATAAACTAGTATTTATAAAAATAAATTTCATTTTATTTAATTCCTAGAAGCAGCTCTGATATCACTTACAACAAAAGTTTTTACATCTTAAAGGGAAAACATGATTTACTCAGGGAAAAAATGGATATGTTATGCATGTCATTTGGAACTAGAATGTATTAGAACTGTAAAAGAACTTTAGTACAAATTATGATTTTCTGCTTCAAAACTTAAATATGGACAAGTGTTTATTGAGCCACTGGTATCTACCCATCAATAGGATATAAGTCACATTTGGAATAGAAAATATTATAATTGTGAATGATTAACTTTTTTTGTACAATTCTTTACTGTGAGATAAGTGGGTAAGTTAGGTGAGAAATTCTGTAAGTAATGCTATGGAGATGACATCTAAATCTCTCTTCTTCCATCAATAATAGTTTTCAGAATGAGAAATAATAGTTCTGATTTTGTTTTCCTTCATGATCAGACAATTCATGCAATATAAGGGCAACATTTAAAGTGTGTATATACAAACTAGAGAAGTGTTTTAATTATTTTATTGAGTAGATACACAGTCATTGTATTTGAGGAAATTGGAAAAACTAGTGACATGTAGATTAAAGACAAGAAACTTGAAGAAATGTAAAATTTAACTAATGACTGGTTTGTCTAGAAGACAGAACATAGACACCTTTGCACATGGAAAAGAAGGAGACGGAGAATTGTGCATAATAACTATTTTGCAATGTTTGAAAGACTGCCATATAGAACACTTGCCCTGGTTTGGCCTGGAAAATAAAACCTAAACCAAAAGAAAGACATCTCACAGTGATGTTCCTTGTTATCTATTTCCTGTGCCATTAATACTCTTTTTCTTTCCCTTTTATTACTTATCTTTCAGAGAACAGACGTCATGGTCTGGGTGATTCCTAGTGAAATTTATATAGAAAATTTAACATTGAATAGTCTGTTATCAAGACTTTTCAAATAGCATATACCTACCAAATCATGAAGAGGCACTCTTGAGTTCTATTATTCTACTACGTGGTAACATTTTTAAAAAGTAAGACTGTTTTAATAATTTTACTCCCAATAGCTAACATATATTAAAGATTTAATGTAATATTAAAATTCCAACCCAAAGAAGGAATAAAATAATAGCTTTCTCTTATGAAGTTTTAATTATTTTCATAATATCCTAATCATCAGTTGACCCTTAGCTCACTTTTTTTATACTTGGGTGAAAGAGTGTGGATGAAAGCAAGCTAAATAACCCTAAAAATATTTTCTTACTTAAATGTTTAATTGCTATCCAAATTTCAGTAATAATATGTAGCTATCTAATAATAAATATTAATTGATGATAGTTTATATGAAATAGACACCAGCTCTTTAAGCTTGTATGGTCAGACAGCAGTACATATACAGTGGGTCTTATCTGACTTGCTGTCTTTGTTGTTTGACAGAATAGTGTTATATCTAATACAGTGTTAACAACTGGGACAAAAAAAGAATCACCTATCATTGCCAGCATTTATAAGTCAAAATATTTTACCTCTGAATCTATCCCTTCGGATCCCTCTTTCTTGAAGAACCTATTAGTGGGATTAAGACATTATTCCTTTATATTAATATGTCACTCAATTAATTTCATAAATTGCTAGTTTATGTGAGATAGTTCTCTTGTACTTTTTTATTTTACTGTTTCTAAACATATAATTATATAATTTTGTAGCAATAATTTTTCAATAATATAAATAACATACATAAATATGTGCCATTTTTACTATAATTAATTTCAACGTTATCAAAATTATGTGTGATATGGTTTATGGTTTCCTTGCTATTGTTTGCTTGGTTTGCTATGTGTCATTATTAAGTTGGCTCCAAGCTCTTTGTCAATCATCTAAATTTTCTCTCTTGAGGTGCTCAATCATAAAACGTGGAGAGCCAATTTTATCCCCTTGAGGAAATCATTTTTTCAGTCATTGAACCACTCCAGTGGGAGGGACTAATCGCCCTCTCTTCTGGGCGCACCCTGACGCCTCTTCCCTCAATCAGCCTGTGAATTTCCCGGATCTCTCCTTCAGGTTTAAAGTCCTGAGTTCCACAGCTCCGGTCAAGCCCTTTGGTTTGCTTCTCTTGTTCCTCCTTCTCTTTATATTTAAGCCAATTGGCCCATATATCTTCCAAATGATGTTATTACTTATCTGTTTCTAATATGATAGTTCCACTGTGTTTTAAACAATTATTTCTTGTAATCAATTAGTCTCTTTCTATTTTGGCTCTAGATGTATTTGGTACTCTGAGGTTTTATTAGTATTTTGAAGTGCTTTAACTTCTTAGTAACCAGAAATTTCTTTTATGGACACATAATTGCTTCATTAATTTATATGGCTTGCCTGCTCCTCATAGGCATTAGGCATTGAGTTTCTAAGTCTTATTATATTTCCTTGCATTTTGAACAGAAATCTAAAAATTTATTAATGCTATTATTAATCTATTTCTTTGATTTAATTATTGCATATTTAAGTATATAATTACTACTGATACTAATAACTTCATATATAAGGATGATAAGGAAATATATTTTAAGTGATTGTATTCTTCAGATGAATATAAACATTCAGATCATTTTTAAACCATTTTCGTTATGATCATTCAATACTACTTTTCATTGTATAGCATCCTATAAATTTCATTTAATACTTTTTAAATACTTGGAAGTTCAGTGTTCTCACATTCATTTAATAATCAAGCACAACATGATGTAGAACAGTATTTATATGACAGCAATTAAAATGAGTCAAATATACACCCTGACTGGTGTGAATCAGTGGATTGAGTGCCAGCCTGTGAACTAAATGGTCACAGGTTTGATTCTCAGTCAGGGCACATGCCTGGGCTGCTTACCAGGTCCCCAGTAGTGGGTACGTGAAGGCAACCACACGCTGATGTTTCTCTCCCTCTCTTTCTCCCTCCCTTGCCTTCTCTAACAATAAATAAAATCTTTAAAAAATCAAATATACAATGTTTATATGTTTATTTGAATTAGAAGTTATAGTTATCAAAGTATATAACATTTATAACCACTCTCTAATACTAATTTTAATTACTTTCTTAGTTGTGGGATATATTTCAAAATTTATTTTTATAGGAAGAATTTGTAGTTTATTCTATAGATTACAGAAATAGTATACTAAGAAAAGTCTGATTTTAATAAACAGCTTTACCTCACATTATAAATTATAATTCAAATTATAATTTATTTGGTATGCTATATCAATGATGAAACTTTATTGAAAGGATCTTATGTAAATTAATGATTAACTGAATTACTAACTTAGTAAATCCTTATTAAATGCTAACATATGTGAGGCTAGATCAAAAAATGAAGAAACAGTACAATGCAGAACCTATTCCTTTTAATATTTTAGAACTCAGTTCAATAGATTAAAAAAGAACAAATAACTAAAAGATAAAGTGGTATTTTATTAGGACTTGGTAATGATATAAAAGTTAAAAAAAGTAAATATTTTTTAGCTTCATATATGTTTTAAACTAGATTTTTTTAAATACAGTATATGAATGAGAATTACATATCTAGTAAAAAATCAATCAATAAAATATGGTAAAAAGCAGTTGCTACTTAAATTCCATCAATGGTAATATTAACATTTAAGGTCACAATTATAACAAGGATACTGACACCATTTTTTGATATTTGACCACAGATAATTTTAAAACCTCACTCCTTCCTCTTCTCCTTGAATCCACATCTAGGCAAGCTGATAAGAAAGCCTATGCGTTTCTTCCTTGGGTTTCTTCCTTGATTGGGGACATTCCCACAGAATTCTGAATATTATAATTTTGCCTTAAAAAATAAGTCCTAAGTCAAATGGAATGTGTGTAGGATCAGATATAGGTTATTGTATTTGAGTTTATTTGGAATCTTCTGTTAAAACTAACAATAATAGGTAAATTTATACTCACACCTTGAAGGTAGGTTACAATGGGAAGTTTGCCCTGTTGCACAGCACTGGGGTGGAAGGGGAACTATAAAACAACAGGGACTTGAGGACAGAAGTGAGATCATGTATCTTGAGTGTTTATATGATGCTTTGAAACATTGGAAAGACGACTTGTAAATGAAGCAAACAAATGAAGATGTGGGCTATAAACAATCAAGTCTCATCCCAAGTGTAACATTGAAGATCACTCTTGTCATTAACCATATTCATTCCAAAGAGTTCAGTCTGGAACCTGGCAACACCTTAGTAATATGAGAGAATAGAGAAATGGGCAATGGTAACATGAAACCCATTGCTCATTACTTATTCTCTGAATAAAATGTACGGTGCTTTTTTCTGTTATTTTTATTCAATTAAATCAAATTACAATGGGGAAGCCAGGGAGACATTTTGATGGCCCTCCCTTCTGCCCCCACAAACACATTCCCAAATTTGTCTTTAAATTTGTCAAAAGGCAAATATTTTCTTGAGTACTGAGACAACTTTTCAGTGATTGAAAACTTTAGCCATCATCAAGGGAAAAGAAGAAAAACATTGCAGTAAGTTCTTATATTGATTTTCAGTCATGGATTGCATCTATTTAATACTATAGTTTTAAAATGTAGAGGATTGCTCATATATATCATCTGATAATGTTTGTACACTCAGGTTTTAATTTTTATAGAAAAAACTCATACTCAGAATTACAACTTACCCAATCAATTAGAAAGAACTATTTGTGAAGTTTACAGTATTCTAAATATTCCCCTTGTTTTCCTGTTTAATTGTAGCTTCCTAATCAATGGCATCATACTAATAAACTGCTTAACTTAATAAAAAATGTAGCTAACAATTTCAGTTTCATAACTGTTGATGTATTTGTTAAGTGATATAAAATGTCAAGAAATAATTATATAATATGATCTAGTTCTTACTTGGATATTATTTATTGAATTATAGTAACATTATGACCTGACAGAAATTCCTATCTAGTGCCACTAAATAAGACAACAGACATTCTCTGAAGAAGAGTTTATTATACTGAGCTAAGCATTAGTTAATAAAATAGTGGGGAAGTTATTTCCATTTCATGGTCCGTAAAATTAATTCCTTAACCTTCCAGCTATAATGAAAGATCATATTATGCATTTTTCATTATTAATCTACTCTCATACTTATTATCATGAAATTATATTAAATATTCTCAACCTTTTCTCATTAAAACTTTAATGCAATAACCATCAGTTTTGTTCATTGAATAACAAATAATTAGAAATAATGTTAAAAGATATTTAAATGCAAATCTATGTTAAATTAAAAAGTGAACTGAATTCCTAAAATATTTTATTTAAAAATCTACTGTAATGCAGTTAAAACTAACATAACTAAGCTGCTAACTTTTAGTTTATATATGACTAATTAGCAGGATTTGTTGTTATTCTTAGTAGTGTAACAAAAAAATGTGTTCTATTTATTCCCTAAATATTACATTTGTCTTCCTTTTATAAATAAATATCCATGCCACCTGACAATAGAAGTATATAAATAAAATAATATTTCAAAGGAAAAAATAAATGCATACTTAATTTTAGGTATCTATTTTCAATTAAATGCTGCATATGTGGCAAACACCTTTGAGAACTGGGATCAAAGATGTGAACTTCAGGTTAAGAGGAAATTCTGCTTATCTTTGAAGGAATAACTCTTTTTTTCAAATTTTTATGAAGGGTCCAAGAAGAAAAGCAGTAAATGTAAGTGATCAAAAAGAAAAGCCTCAAGCTAAAATTTTATGTATATATACATATATATATGTGTGTGTGTGTGTATATATATATATAACACAAATCTCAAAAGGTAGCTATAATTTCAATGTTTTAAAAAGTAGAATTCTGCTCTGATAAAAAAAAAGGAGAGAGTTCATCTTTATTCCTCTTCAATTTTTGAGGAAAGTGATATTACCCTATTAAAATTTAATTCAAAATTAAATCCAAAAGAGAATAAAGTCAATCCTATAAATAAGTCCTAATCCACTGAGAACAAAATGACAATGAGTTAAGGAGTAATATACTCATATGAAAGTTCTCATGTGCATTTATAGTATTCATCTTTAAGACAGATGTATTTATTTTATGAATACAAAGCCTTGCAATGCATATTGATGGGAGAAAAAGAAAAAAAAAAGGGAGACATGGACAGGGAGACAGTAAACAAGAAAGGCACACACTCTTCATGCTTTATGTTGTTTATGTTACTTACATATGTGTGTGTATATATATGAATATATGTATATATATGTATATATTTTACCATTTCCACTTTCACAATTACCATGTGTCCATATTCACTAGTTTATTCAGTAATATACAGGATGGGCTAAAAGTAGGTGTACAGTTTTAATAAAATAATACAGTAATTAATAAATAATAAAAATAAATTCTGTGTTTTGTATATTCCCAGCTGTACACCTACATGTGCCCCATCCTATGTACAGCCAAAGGAGAAATCTTCAAGTCTGAAACTATTTGTAATGAAAAGAACCATGTATGTGTACATAATATGATCCTGTTAAGTACATGGGCACAAAATGAATTCTGGAATCAAAATCTTAGTGAAACTTCTTATATACTTATTTCCTTGTGGCAAGTGTAAGACATCCAGTGGGAAAGGAATCAAGTCTATACAAACAAATATATATACATGCATTTTATCATATTCTAATTAGCATCTAATAGGTTTCAGATGAAAAAGTGTTAAATATAAGCAATTAAAAATATGTTTATGGTCATTATGCTAAAATCTGTTCCTTACTAAATATAGGTTTTCATATGGACACGTGTTTAATTGCCTGGTCTCCTACAAGTGTTTCAGAATCTAGAATGAGCCAACCACTCTGTGAGAAATTAGTTGAACAAAGATGACAATAAAGGCCTTCCTAGTTCAATGTCTCTATAATAATTTTGATGTAGCCATTAAACCAATCATGGTCATCTTTGTGTTAATAACACAATTCCAAATATTAAATTTTTGATACATACCTAAATGAACTAAAATCAAGACAATACATACAAAGACAACAAAGAAATTGTTATTTTCAAATTCTAACATAATCTATTAAAATATCATCATCAAGAGCCTTTAGACACTGAGATACTTTCTATGTAGTTTTATTTACTCTCTTGACCTATGGTCTTCTTAGGCATAATGTAATTTTCTAATTTTCTATGAAACATTAATCTCTCTACTCCAAGCAAGTTATCTATGTTTTCTGTGTTCATTCACGGGAAATTTTGGAAGTCTAAGATACTCTCGTTTACCCTCTAAGGTCATGGGCAATGTAAGGGTGAAGGTGGAGGTGAGGAGTTGGGAGGTAACCTGCACCTTTTCCATGGGCACACCGTTATTCTATACTTTGTTCTTACCCCACTAACATCTAAACAGTAGTAGAAATGTTATAGTAGTTAGATATTAACAAAAGAAAAGGGAGAAAACTGGAACCAAACATTTTGTTGGGACAGATTAACTACGAAGGGACACTTTCACCACTACACAAGGCATCTCAGTGGGCAGGACTCTTTTTTTGGCCACCCCAGTGGTCAACTAGCACCATTCTACCAGATTAAGGGGGCGGGATAGCAAAGGGAAATTCCTTTCAGGGAGCACATGCATAGTAGAAGCCAAATGACAGAGTAAAACTATGAGGTAAGCAGAGGGGAAGCCAAAATGGTGACCTGGAGTAGTGCACTAGCTTGGGAAAGTCTCAGAAAAGGATCTGATTGAAGAAAGGCACAACTCCCAGAAAATCCAGGAAAGAGATTGGATAGGGGAGGGCATCAGCACAGCCTCGGAAGAGCAAAGAAAGCTTGTTCTTTCTTCAAACCCAGGGAAATACATGGAGGCTTAGTTAGTAGGAGTCTCGGGGTAACCACTACTATAACCTGACTGCTCTCCTTCTCTTCGAAGGTGTACTCTTTTCATTCTAATAAATTTTGCCACTATTGCTAAATTCCTCCTTTTCACATGTCCTTGAAATTTCTTTCCTGTGATACGGCAAAAAACTATTTCCTGAACATTCCAGGGCAGGCCTGCCACATCTCGGTCCTCCTTACTCAACAGAAAGAGGTTCGAGAATTTTCCCCATCATTGAAAATTAGGACACATATTAGATTTTCTACTTTGATGACAAAAATAAAGTGAGGCTCCTGTTCAGGGGTTTAGTAAGCATCTAGTTAAAGAGAAAAAGGAAATGGATTGTATTTTTTTTAAATTATCCTGTTCGTGTGAATTATGTTTGAGTTTCTTGGAGAAACTTTACCTGACTTTGAAAGGTAGAACTATGATAGACTGAAAAAAATTGGACATAAGTTCTCTGCAGCTCCTGCTATCAAGAACAGATGAACAGTAGGTGGTTGATGATTGGAAAGTATCAACATTTCAGTGGTTTGTTAGTGAAACTCAAAGAGGTATTTAATGACATAATTTTGTCCTTGTTTTTTATTTACTTCATCAGTAAAGAAAGATGTCATGTTCAATGTGTTCAGAACAATTAACTGAAGAAAGGGATTATGTACAAAAGAAAGGACGGTACTGAGAGAACCAACAAGGGTGAGTGAATAACCCAGTGAAAAATGACAACGAAAAGACTTTTATCCACAAATCTGAAAGAATAAGGAGAACAGCAATGTGATAGAAATAACCTTTGAAATAGGGCTCTAGTCAGCATTGCGGGTAAAGAAATCTGTTTGATACTACACCATAGCAAGGAGAGGAAAACAATATTTTGACCTCTCTTTCCTTTTGCCACTTTATTTACTTTGGGTGACGTCCATTGGCTAAGCCCTTTGAGAAACTAAAAATCAGAAAGACCAGAGATGCAATGTATAAATTTTAGCATTCTGTGGCATAGAGCAGAACAACACAGAAAAGGTCAGAAAACCTTGGAAAATTAATCTGGTAAGGCAACAAAAAGGAAACATCAAGGTTGTCTATTATAAGACCTTAGTATAAGTTCCACTCAATGTCCATAACATTCTGCACACATAGAGCTAATATTTACTGAGCACACTTACATGTCAGGCATTGTACTTTACATCTATGAATGCATATATTCCTCTTGAAAGCACCATGAGGTTAGTACTTTATTATCCTTATTTCACAGTTGAAGAAACCAGAGTACGTAGAGTTATTTTTCCCAAGGTCACACAGCTGAAAGGAAGAAGACTGGAGATTCAAAACTGCACTCTAGATCCAGAATATATAATTTTGCTCACTTCTCTACATTACTTTAAAAAGTTTCTACATTATTGCTACTGGTGAAGTAAGTAATGCTGGCAGCCCTTAAAGCCCAGGACTAAGAAGCACCACTGAAATTAACAACAATAAATTAAAGCAGATTTTCAAAGGAACCTGAGTATCTAGAGGTAAAAACACTATCTCCCTCTCATGTTCCGCAAACATTGAGCACTCATCCAGGAGCACATATTCAGTCAGATCGGAAGAGACAGTCACTCCTACTTTACCCCTGGAGATTGCATACAAATTCTCCCCTAAAACCTGGAAGCAAACTTAAGGGAAACAAATAAAAAGAAAACAGATAAAGGAAGAAAGGAAGAGAAAGAAGGAAGGAAAGAAGGAAAGAAGGAAAGAAAGAAAGAAAGAAAGAAAGAAAGAAAGAAAGAAAGAAAGAAAGAAAGAAAGAAAGAAAGAAAGAAAGAAAGAAAGAAAGATGAGAGAGAGAGAGACTAATTAGCTAATTAATCTGAGCTATTTACTAATTAGCTCAGTCAACAGATCACCCAGTTCATTTACAGATGTCTCATAAGAACCTCCTTAAGGGAACCTGAGCAAGCTAAATGATAGTCTATGTCAACTCTTTCCAAAAGACCAAACTCCAGTAATCATTCTTATATCTCAAGGTGGACAGCATCTTCTATCAAACTTAATATTAACTTACTGGGATATGATTTGTTTCAGAGGCTTTAAAAGTCATCGTATTAGCTATAATACATAGAATAATCTGAATAGAAAGTAATTTTAAATTATTTTTGAAAGGTAATATTACCAAAATTGTTAATCTATATAAATTCTATACTTTCAATTTTCATAAGAAATTTCAAAACATAACTTATTCTCAATTCTATATATCTGTGATGGAATTAAATTTTTCTAGATTAGTGGTAATAACATTCTGACTAGTCAAAAATGTGTAAGAAAAATTAACTTACATGGATAGCATAAACAGAAGTCCATAATTATAAAACATTCTGAAGGTCAAACAATGATTACTCAATTGTTTAATATTCAAAAAAAAAATACTACACTAAAAACAAAAAAAAAATTATTAGACCTTAACATTATGCAATCAATTCTTGATGTTAATAAACCTATAAAAATGGGGAAGGTATTGGATTCCTAAAGGCTGAAGTTAATAAATTCATAGGAAATGTGATCTCTTTGATGATTTAGTGGGCTTTTGTACTTTGTTCACTGAAGCACTGCTTCAGCAGAAAGTATGAGAGAGAAGGGTGCTATGTGTCTAAAATAAATGATTCCTGCTTCTTTGTAGTGGACCATCTTTTTAAATATAGTGACTGAAAGTAAAATAAGAGACATTCATGAACTTCAAAAATCAACTTATTTAATGTCTTTGGCAAGATGTACGCATTTCCCTTTATTTTTCAAAATTTAGTATATTGGTTCCCTTTACTATAAAAGTTTTAAATGCACTAGCTATATTTATCACTTTTATTCATCTTCAGCCATCTCCCATACTAGAGTGGTAGTTCCAGGAGAATACAAACCAAATCCCATTTATTCACTCATCCTTAGCACAAAGCACATGCCAACACTTAAGAATTAGTCAACATATTTGAGATGCATATTGTCTGTGTTCAAAGAATAGAGCAGATGAGATAAACCCTACCTTATAGAAGTTAGAGGGTATTCAAAATGATTGTGTGAAGAGAAAATTAAATAAAAGATAGCAATCTTCCCAAAGAGATTGTCTCCACTAATAAGACTTATTGAATAATGATAATAAAGTCAAAGATCACTTTCCTGTCCTTTGCCAGTGAGAGAATTAACAAAGGACAGTAAGTACAAAATTCTGTGAAGACCTTTATCAGCAACTATGCTTATAGCATTAGTAACCAATGTCTAAAAGAAGTATTTCTATTCCGGGGCATGATGGCAAAAAAATAATTCATTTAAATGAAGAAGATATTTGGAGATCATGTTTCTGAGAGGTTACTTAGTGGCAGTCCTGTTAAAACTCTGTTTTAAGGAGGAAGGACATGAGTAATTGATCACAGAGAAAATGGCTTACTTGATTTTATATCTAAAGAGCACTATTTCTTAAATCACTAGGATGAATCACCAGTTGGCATTCATTGCAGTCATATACCAGTGAGAGCAGATGGAATTTAAAATGGTATAAAACATGACTACTGAGAAAACAAGCATTTTAAAAGTTAATGAAAGAAAAAGCAATGAAGGTATAAAGGAGGCCTAGTGACTGTTAATGGAACTATAGTATAAAGAGAACTTCTATACTTTTAATGATTATCCAAATGGTAAGTAATAACAGTAGTAATAATAATACTAGAAATAATGTATCATCTTCTAAGCAGTATCTTAAGCACTTTAGGCACATAATATTACCTGATCGTAAAATAACTTTTGAGAGGTGTGCTTTTATTAGGTCTATTTTATTGATAAGATGAATGAGACTCAGAGGTTAAATAAACTAGGGTGAGGAAGATCAGCATTTATATTACAAGGATTCATCCCATTATGTTAGTTCATAGACTCTATGTCATATCAATTACATTAAACCATGTTTTGAGTATTGAGTTTTCATTTGTAAATTGATAAATAATGTGAGCATTTTGGTGGAATGCCTTGAATTTTATTAACTCATCAAAAAGAACTATCTACCAGGCATTTGGGCATTAGCAAAAAAAGCAGTAAACAAACAAAGAAAAAGACAACAACACTTTCCTTTTTCCTTACCTCACCTCAAAGCACTTATTATTTTTGTGTACAGTGTTTAATATTATTTATTAAGCATTTGCTAGGGCTTTGCTACTATTCTAAGCTCTTTAAAGTTATTAATTGATTTAATCTATTATTGGGGTAGAACTATTTTTACATATATTTCTGATATAAAAAAAAAACAAATACAGAAGATTGAAGAAATTGTGTAAATTCTCACGGTTAATAAATAACAAAGCTGAAAATATTCCCCAGGCAGTCTGCCTCTAAATTCTCTTAATGCAGCCACTAAGTAATAAACCAGGAATATTTTATCAGAAGGTTATCATAATGAGCTTTTAAACTGCTTATTTCACCCAACCCAAAGTCTGCTTCCTTAAGGATGAATTAAATAATGGAGTCTGAACATTGAAAAAAAATTTAATAAGTTAAATATGATAGTTTATAGTGGGAAGATAAATGAGCTTTAAATACCAGCCAGAATTTGTATCACTGTTACAGACTAACTTTACCAGACAAAAAAAAAAAATTATTATTAAATAACTTAATTCAAATATACTCATTAGAAAAGTGTATGATTAACAATACCAAAGAAATTATATATTTGCAAGAAAAAAACTGAATTTAACTTATGTAGTAGATGTCCTCCAAATATAGAACAGTGGCTATTTTAGATTTGTGAGCATTCACCAAATGTTATCATTAGGAGAACTGTAATTCTCATGCCATTTAGATAAAATCTCCCTTACTTAGTAAATTTTATCTGGACATCCAACCAAGGCTTTAGTATCCCACTCACTCAATTTCTCAGACTGTATTATTTATTTGAATTTCAGAATAAGGACCAGTGCTTCTACTGAGTTTCTCTTCGAATACTTTTTCTCTTGCAATATATGCCTCATTTATAAATATAAAATGACATTTATATCATTCTGATTTTGATCCAGACTAAGGTCATTCACTACATTTGCCAAGTTGAGAAAAGCATTGAATGCATTTATTGTAGATACTTTCTATAGTCAATCTGAATTGTACATTTTTCAATTCCAGAGGGATTTTTAACCATAAGTGTTTCATGAACAATTTGTATGTTTTCAGCATTGCATAAAATGAAACTGAAGGATCTGAAAGTTGAGCATTAATGGTATTGACTTGTCTCTGCTGATGAATATTGTAGGGGACACAGGAAGTAATGCATATTTATTCTAAGTCTTGCAGTAAGATATAGTCCAGGGCTGTGTTATGGCTTTGATGAGTATAAGAACTTTTGCCTTTGTAGGTCCATTCCTCCATAAAAAAATAAAATAAAATTCTATTTTACCCCTTGACATAAATATATTCAATTTGTTCTCTCTTTAGAGGAATCAAATATAACAATTAGCTCAAGCCTTGAAAGGATCAAGCTGAATGGATATGTGGGTGACTGTTAATGAACTCACCTTGAATTCTACTGTGAGACCATATAGTCAGGAAAGAAAAGTACACAAAATCATGGTAAGGGCACAGTTGTTTTCCAATATCTAGGAGATATATACTCACTTCTAAACACTAACAGCCATAGTCATATTTTTCCTACACCTGATGGGAATAAATCCAGTCTTTTCCCATGTGGTGAGTTTATCAGAGGGCCACGGTGAATTGAGTGGCCCATTACACCTCAGAGTGAAAGAATGGGAGCCAGAAGTAGAAGCCCTTGAGGTTCACAAGAGTTTATGGCTATTTATTTAAATAAAAGTTCCTAATGTATTCACTTAAGAAGACAAAAATGTAATTCAAGTCCAGCAAAAGAAGAAATTTCCCCAAAGCATGAAGTTGCTGCATAAATCCTTTTAATCTCATGTAAATTTAGCACTTTGCATAAATCCAACAACATTTTGCACATCATTTAAGGCCATTATGCCCCAAAAGGGACTGTGGGAATCTGTAATATTTCTCTTGATATCATTTCTCTTGATATCTGAAATTCTTATTTTATTCTTCTGAATTATTAAAACTATGTGATATATCAACTAATACTTGTACAATTTATTGGGTACACTTTAATCAAGGTTTCCATGGAAGACTCAGATAAAGTTTATAATAAAATTATACATTTGTCTTTCCAGATGGCACACTGACAAACATTCACATAAAATAAATAATTGAAAAGAAAGACTACCCTGGCCTTGTGGCTAGTTGGTTGGAGCTTCTTCACGTGTAGCAAAAATGATGCGGGTTGCACTCCCAACAAGGGTGCATATCTAAGCTGCAGGTCATCCATGGGTGGGGCAGGTAGAGGGGCAACTGATCGATGTTTCTCTCTCACATTGATGTTTCTCTCTCTGTCTGTCTCTCCCTTTTCCTCTCTCTCTAAAAATCAATAAAGGGGTGAGGATAAAAAAATCAAAACAGATTTTAAAGAAAAAAATAGGAAAAATGTATAGCAGTGTAACTAATCAAGTATTCCGGGGCTAAAAATATTACAAAACAAAAACTAAGCTGTTATTCATCATAAGGGGTAAATTTCCATGACAGTATGGGAAACCAGAAAAATAATAATACTTAAAGTGATTTGTTTAACTTACTTCAGTTCCATTGACCTATGTCTCCATTTTAAGCCAACCAAATATATTGTATGATTTAGCCAATATACAATGTGGTACAAAGAATTTAGTTTATGATTAATTGCATATTTAGACTTATTGAGTCATTACATTAAATATTATGTATTTAGTGTAAATAAAACACACCTATTATAGCAATGTACTAAAAGGATAGTCATTTAATTTTATGTCAATATATTCATTAGGTAGGTAGTTTGTAAGATTGTATTTAGGGATGACAGTTTAGAGACTTCTTTTTTCTTTGTGACCCATCTTCATTCAAATTATTTTCTGTACATCCATTGACTTTTGCCTGTTTCTGTATGCTTTTTAGGCATTACTTTTCTATAAAATAATACAATGTGTAAAAAGGATTAATTCAAATGAACCCTCACTGTACTCACTTGGAAAATTTATAAACTCCCTGAGTCTTTTGCTCACTTTTCCCATGCTTTTATTCTGCTCTTTAAAGATTCTGCTTCTGCCACTGAGTGTATCTCTTTTTTTTGTCCCTCCATCTCGATTCCTGTAAAACTAACATCAGTGCAAAATAGCTACTCCAATGTGTAGTGTGACCTCTTTATAGCTTTACTTTAGAAGGACAGTTATTTTACCCCTTTGTGCCCAGTAGAAAAAAATGCATATTTTTCTCAGGAATCCACTAATCATATTTGAATTAAAAATTATCCTTGACAAATTAACAAAATGATAATCATACCCTCAGGAAACAAAATTACTCCCATGTCAATGAAACTCCTGGTTCTCTCCCTTAAAAGTGTCCCAATTATAGCTACTGAGTAAGATAAAAGAAACACTTAAAATTATGGAAAATAGGAAATGGAATAAGAATATTCACTTCTAACCTTTTGTGGTCCACGAAGTGTAAATTTTAATAGTACAGCATTATATTTGATCATCATTGGCAGATGTCTCCACCCATCAGTATTCAATAACGATCTTCCACATTTTTAGGTAAATGTAGTTATAAGCATTAAACAAAAGGCTTTTATATTGAATGCATGATGATAAAATTAAAGATGTAGGCTTATCCTTAAAAAACTGTGGTTAAAGACTTTTGTGGTCTGTGCCATTTGAAGAAACAAAACAATATAGGTCATTTAAAAACTTTTTGGAGCTCATTTTAGCATCAATATTTTACTAAATTAATTTTTAATTAATGCTTTAAGCAAGTGGATAGTTTATCTAATGGTTAAATCTACAAGACCTAGAATAAAAAGCATCTAAAATGCTTCAGCTAAGTGTATTTTAAAAGAATGTTCTCCAATTATAGCGCTTAATATTTTTGTACAGAAATTGCATAATGATTGTCCTCCCTGATCAATGATGTCTAGTCTTCTGCTTTCATTTTGTATAGTAATGGCTCAACATAATGCCAAACACATGATAAGCACTCAAAATTATTCATCTATATCAGGAAACACTGAATGAAGCTGAGCCCTATAATTTTAAAAATGAAGATAGAAAAAGAATAATTAATTGTTTCTGGAAAAACTATTAAAAACATGCTCTTTTTTTTCTTTACAAAACAATTCTAACTATATTCTGGTAATATTTTAAAACTTGCATATTTCTGGGCATATTGGCTTTTCCATAACCTCTGAAAACTTACGCACATTGTTTTTCATTCATTTATTCACTCATTGATTTATTCAGTCTGTCAGTCACTCAATTGTTTAGCAAAAAATATGGGATTAATATATGCTATACACGGATTAATGCATAATTAATAGAGGTGAGGGAGCTAACGGACAATTTTATTATATTCATATTGTAGTGGATGCAGCCTATATTTTAGTACAGAAACAGACTGAAATTAATTACATAGGTATATTATAATAAACGGTTAATTTGCTAGAAGGAAATAAAGTAGGTAAAGAAAGACAAATATTTCAAGTGGGTATATATTGTTTCATATAAGGCTATTGGGAAAGGTTCCCTGATATGATAATATTTGAGTAGACACTATAAGAAAAGAAAAAAGAAAAAAAAAGTACTTGAAAATTCTGGGGAAATATTTCCCAGGTAGACAGAAAAACAAACACAAAGTCACTCAGGCAGAAATTAGCTTGTGACAACAGAACATCAAAATGAGGGTGCGAAAGAGAGAAGGAGGTAAGTAAATAGGTTATTAATAAAATTGTGGCCCAGATTACATACAGCCTGGAAGACTATCATGTAGAGTTGAATTGTAGTCTGAGTAAGATTGCGAAAGCCTTAAGAATTTTAAGTGCTATGATGTGATATATTTTTAAAGGATTAAATTTGATGTCATAGACAATGACTACTGTCGGGAGGTGATGAAAAGTGCTCAGAAAAGGGATAAATTTCAGTGGAACAACCAATAGTATTATCAATTTATTGGAATATGAATTATGAAAGAGAAGGCTTGAAGATGGTTTCATAGATTTGCTCTGAATAAGGAGAAGAATGGATGTGCATTTTTATTGAGACTGGGTTATAGCAGAAGGTGTAGGTTTGATGAGGCAATTAAAAATTTTATTTTATGCACATTAAGTTTGAAGTCCCTCCTAGATATACATGTGCAAGTAACTGATGAGGTGCTTTTCTGGAGATAAGAAGAAATGGGCTAGAGATATGAATTTTCAACATAATGAGAAAAGCTGTGTCAATAGAGTCATTAGAATTGAATCATGACTGACGTGTTTTCAAAGGAGCAAGGAAGAAGCAAGCCAGAAGATTGAAAAATTCTAATTCAAATAATTCCCTTTAAGTGAGGAGCCAATAAATTTATGTCATCTGGAAAGAGTTCAGTCAAAGCTAGGGCTATATTAAAGCCAAGATATATGTTGATGAAAATAATTCAATACAAAGAAAACATGCTGGTAGAGGAAGTAGAAAGAGGGGATGATTTTGGAAGCGAAGGTAAAGAAGAAAAGAGACAAAAATCACTTGGTCTTTTTTCCTTGAAAAGGAGTCCAAACTGTGTATACATTGTGACAGGAAGATAGACAAGAACAAAAATTGAGATGGATTTGATAAATTTGGAGGTAGATGCACATAGACATTCTCTTCTCATTGCTTCCATTCTCTCAGTGGAAAAAAAGAGCTAAGTTTTCTGGGAGCACGGCAGGAAAATGAAGTGGTAAAATGATTTAGGAGAGAGGAGAAGATGTTACACAGGTATCTAAGAAAGTGCCTCTGTGCCATCAACTGTACTTCAACTTAATTCCATCTGAAATAAGAGCACTTACTCCTTCATGCCCTGATAAGACTCTAACCCTCACCACCAAGAGCAATTGACCCTTTCCTTTGGGTTGCTACTTGACCCTGAATCCTGTCCTCCTGTTAACACTCTGGCACTTTAGTTTTATAATGGTCTTACACTGATAGACTGTAAGTGCCTTGAAAACATAAGAACTCTTATCTTAGAGTACAGGGTATGCCTAGTGATTGTCACGTAATACTCTCCTACTATGTTTTATGGAAGGAACAAATGATATTTTATGTAATTATGAAGTCTTAGATAAAAGATACAATTTAAAGTCCTTTTAAGTTTTATATAAGACAACTTCCATAGCATGGTAACTAAGAAATATTCCAAATTTCACTATTTACAGTCCCTGAAATCTGTATAAACACCAATGTCTTCAACATGTGGAGTAATTAAAATGTATTCATGCCTCAAAGTCTAAATCTTCACCAATAAAACCAATCAATCAAATGTCCTTGTCCTGGCTGATGGACTTTATTTTGGTATATATTTGAATATGTGTGTGTGTGTGTGTGTGCGCGCGCATTATTCCATTCAGATACCTCTATTTATTTTGTTTCAATTAGATTGTAATTTTTACTTCAAATTTCAATGCTCCTAAGTGGTAATTTAAAGATTAGCAATAATTTCAGAATAAAAGAGTTATTAATTTTCCTAACAGTCATATTTAAGGGTAGAATGTAAGATATGATCACATTAAATTGGCTTGGGATGAATACAATTTTAATAACTGTTCTACATTGTCAGCCAAAATTATTTACATTTTTTTACTTCTAGTTATGACTGCTTCCATGTATAAAACTCTTTACCATAAAATACTCTTTGCTCTAGGTTTACGACCCATATGCCTACTTGAATCAAGCCCTGCTTGAATCAAAGGCAAATTAAGCTCAACAATGCCAAACAGGAGACATGGTATTTATACCCCACAAAGTCATTATCTTGCAGTTTTTCCTGTCTTAGTAAATGAACTGATTCAACCAGTTGTGTAAGCCAGAAACCGCATTATCACATGCTCCTGTAGTCTTCGTTACCTAACCCATTATAATATTCCTGTCAATTTTTTCTCTTAAACACCATTTAAATGTGTCCAGTTCTTTCCACTTGCATCCTTACCCCAAGATACTGCCACTATCATTCCTGTAACTCAGCAGTAGCCTTATAACTTGCCTCCAAGTACTTCAGTTTTCTTTAAAACATTTTGTTTATCCTGCATTAAGGATTACTTTCACAAAGTTAAAAATCTTGTCACTGCATAGCCTTAAAAATAAAATCAAAAGCAAAAATTAATGCATTCCCGTTAACAAGACATAGAAGAAGCCTCTCCAGCCTCTCCTCAAACATCTCCGCTTTCTCTCTAGACACTAGCAGGTCTGCGATCACGCGGTTTTGCAAATGCGGTTTGCTTCTGTTCAAAGGCGCCGCTGTTGTCTGCGTTGCCCCGGACACTGATCATTCATTCGACCTCACATGCCCTTCCGCTCATGAAATTTTATTTTCTTTCCAATTTCAAATTTAAGTAAAATCTTCAAAGATGCTTTCTCTGATCTATCTTAAAGGATCCACTCCTCCTTCTATAGCATTTCAAAGTTAAAACATATACTGATTTCATTACAGCTATGGTATTTTTATATGCATTTGTTTAATTTCTCTGGTTATCTGCTAGCTGACTGTATACCCCATTAGACTGACGTTCCACAAATTAAGAAACTTGCATGTTTATTTCAGCTTTCAACTGAGCATATAAAATGTTCTCACTAAATACTTAAAAGAATAAATGAATTAAAATATACAGAGACAATGTTGCAGAACAATAGTGTTCCATAGACTACATAACACAGTATATTCCCAAAGACAGAGCCACTGGAAGCACTCTGCTTTTAAATTAATTTTCTTTCTCTTCCTTCCTTCCTCCCTCCCTCCTTCTTCTTCCTTGTCTCCCTCTTGTTCTCTGTTTCTGTGTCTGTCTCTCTCTCTCTCCCTTTCTCCCTTTCTCTCTTTTTTTCTTTCTTCTTTCTTTTTTTCTGGACACATGATGCTCGAGGCAATTCTGGAACCAATAGTTCAGAATTATACAAGCTAAAAGAGGATGATGATTCTGGAAACTTTTGTTTGATTGTTTGAACAGATGGCTGCTGCTGATATAAAATAAAAAATGCATGCTACATAAAAAATGAACTGAATTAACATCAAATAACAAAAATCAAATAACAAAATATCTTTTGGTGTATGATAGATTTACCTATGCAGGAAAATTTATTTTCCCAAAGATTGTTCATAAATCATTACTCAAATATTTTTATTTTTGAAAGGTCTAATTTTAAGCAAGTTGTTTTTACAATTGACAGCAAGATGAGGAGTTTCTTGTTCATAACTTTTTAATTTTGTTTTGCAAAAAAGATATGATGTAATATTTGATAAACCAAATTTAACAGATATTAAAGGATATTACCAGAATTTTTAAATTATCATTTATAATCAATATAAATTTTAAACATCAAATTAATGAAAAAAGTTTCATAAGGGAAATATTCTATAATCAAGTATTTTTTAAATCAATACATACTGTTTAAAGTATACTTTACTCTTAATTATATAGATAACTCTTCAATTTACATTCTGTATTTTTACAGTTTCAGTAAAATAGTCCCTGTAAAAGAATAAGGAAACTGTATGTCCCTGGAGACTGTGCCAGTTAGTCGCTACTTGGCCTTGGGCAGCGAGCATTGGCATCCTGGATCTTGCTTTCCTCCTATTTCCAATGGATGTACTGCTCTTGGCTATTTCAAAGGGAGGGAACATTCAAAGCCATAATTTTGTGGTTTTATTTTCCAATTTAAATAGGATACAGTACTAATGTAGCACACAGTCATAGATTTTTATCCCTGGGATTCTTTAATGGGAAAATTTAAATAGTTTAAAAAGAATCACAAATGTATACGGAAAAAGAGTAAATAGATCTGGGGATTATTTACCAATTTGAACATTTTTTTTTTCCTGAGAGATTGTTTCCATGGTACATGACCTTCAGTCAAAATTCCTCAGAAAAAGTGTCTATATTGCCTTTGTTTGCTGTGACTATATCGACTGTTAACAACCTATCCTTCCTTTTCAAAACAGAGACTGAAGCGAGGACAAAGAATGACATGCTGCAAAATCATTACTGTGCTAAAATTTAGTTCAAACTCATTATCATTTAAGAAGCATAAGCTCATACTCTCTCAAGATGGGATACTCAGGCATACAGCATCGTTATCTTTCCTTAGAGATTATTAAAAAGAAATTATCTGCAGGGAAGTGAAGGCCAAGAAAATCACCATCTCATCTCTTTAAAACTAGAACATGTTTCAACTTTCTATATATTAGATTTATTTAGAAATTAATTCTTACATTTCAACTCAGAAATAATTAAATTATATATTTTTATATATCCACACGTATATGTTTATATGTGCGTGTATGTATATATTCACATACACACATCTTACAAACTCAGAGCATGTATTATTTACTAAAATTATTCTCTCTAGTTAATAATTAAACCTGAATATCCATTCAGATACATTGATTAGGATTTCACTTACCATTTTAGATAGCTAATTATTCTTTATATAAATTTGTTTCTTTTAAAAATCATGCTTAGAGCAATGGATATTAGGTAACATATTACTCAACACATTTTGTATGCTGCATGTAATCAGATTGTTGAGTTTTGCTGAATGACCCTTTTGTTAAAATTAACCATTGTAGTGAAACTTGTCCCTTATTGATTGCTTATTATTTTTTTCTGAATTTGTGTTTTTCTCATATATTGTGCCTTTTTATACCTTAGGTAATACCACAATACAGAATGAAAGGAAAGAAACCCATTTGCTTCAATATATATTGTATACAATAATGTGTTCAAATTATATATTGTATTATGTTAATATTAATTATGTTTAATGTGAGCTGAGACCTCATAGTTAATTTAGATTCAAAAGTATTTTAATGATAAAATTAGTACATAATTTTAATATATTTAATTTAATCTGAAATAAAATTTTTTTTAGTGTTCTACTCCAGATTCATTGGATTTAGTCATTCACTCATATACATACAACATATCAGTTGGCAAATATCGAGTTACATTTTAAAAATTAAATCAATACATACCTCAAGAATATGCATTTCTTTCCATTTGTATTTTGACTTAAATAATGTCTTTTACAAATCATTGTGAATGTTTAAATTTTTGCTGTCTGCTAATTTCTCCTTTTCTCCCCTGGTCTCAATATTTCAACACTTGCAGCTATTACTGATCTTGAGAATGTGTATGTAGCAGGTTGTGCCTACTTGCTTATATAAAAAGGTAAAATTTCAGTCTTCTCAACCTCTAAGCAAATTGGTTGTTAAAGCATCACATTCTACTTTAATTCTTACTCAGCAAGGAAACTATTTTATTTCTCCAACACCATTGTGAGGCAGTTTTCTGGGTTAAGGGAGGATTTTGATTTGAATTATGTTTCCCAAAGCCTTAGAACCCTCTGAAGAAACCAGTACTACCAATAACTTGATTTTAGACTTCTAGCCTCCAGGACTTTCAGAGACTAAATTTTTACTGTTTAAAGCTATCAGTGTATCACTACTTTGTTATGGCCACCCTACCAAAGTAATTCATATGTTAAGACTGGGCTTTATGTTTAATGACTAGGAAACATTTTAAAATCTTAATCCTTGTTTGTTAGACTTCTGTGAATAAATGGTTTGTTTTTTTCGAAATGGGGAAACATTGACAATTTGGGATTCTGGTATTTCTGGGCTTTGAGAGCATATCACTTCCCAAATAATCATACATTTTATCATCGCTTGATATAATTTGATAACACAACATGTTTTATCAACTCTGTTAGAGGTTAATACATCTAAAACATATTATTGACCTCAGTAAAGAAATTCTCTACTTAAAATCTTTGCAAGTCCGTATGCCTGTCTCAGCTTTAAAATTCTCCATCCATTTTGAATTTGTTATTGTGTGTTTGCATGTAAGTGGGTGGTCTAATTTCATTTTCCTGTGCTCATCAGTCTAATTTTCCCAGCCCCATTTATTAAATAAACTATCCTTAACGCATTGTATGTGCTGGCTTCCTCTGTTGAATATTAATTGACTATAAATATGTGGGTTTGTTTCTGGGCTCTCTATTCTGTTCCATTAACTTAAATATTAGACCTGAAATGATAATAATCCAAGAAGAAAACATAGGAAGTAAAGTCTCAGATAGAACTGTATGTGATATGTCTCCCCAGGCAAGGGGAACGAAGAAAAACTAAACAAATGGGATTAAATCAAACTAAAAAGTTCTTGCATAGCAAAGGAGGCCATCAACAAAATAAAAAGACAACTCACTGAATGGGAGCACATGTTTGCGGGTACATCTGATAAAGTGTGAATATCCAAAATTTATAAAGACCTTATAAAACTCAACACCAAAAACAAACAAATGAGCAAGCAATCCAATTAAAAAATGGGCAAGGACCCGAGTGGACACTTCTCCAAAGGGGACATACAGATGGCCAATAGACATATGAAAATTTTAGAGAAATGCAAATTAAAACCAAAATGAGATACCACCTCACACCTGTGAGAATGGCTATCATCAATAAATCAACAAACAAATGCTGGCCAGGATGTGGAGAGAGGGGAACCTTTAGCACTGCTGGTGGGAGTGGAGACTGCTGCAGCACTGTAGAAAGCAGTATGGAAATGCCTCAAAAAATTCAAAACAGATCTGCCTTTTGACCCAGTGATCCCACATCTAAGGATATACCAGGAGGAACCCAAAACACTAATTCAAAAGAATACAAGCACCCTTATGTTCACTGCAGCATTAGTTACAATTGCCAATATATGAAAGCAGCCCAAGTGCCCACCAGTAAATGAGTGGATAAAACAATTATGGGACATTTATACAATGGAATACTACTTGGCTGTAAAAAAGAAGAAAATTTTACCCTTGCGACAGAATGGACGGACCTGGAGAACATTATGCAAAGTGGAACAAACCAGTCAGAGAAAGACAAATACTACATGCTTTCACTTATATGATCTGAGTCTAATGAACAAGCTGAACTAACAAGCTAAATAGAGACAGACTCATAGAGAGCAAGGTGAAAGCTATTGGTGGGGGGTGGTTAGGGGTTGGAGCGATTGAACACTAAGGAAAACGGACTCAAGGCATGGACAACAGGGTGTTGACTGCATTCCAGAGGAGGTTATAAGGTGGTTAAATGGTAATGGAAAAAATAAAATAAAATTTTAAGAAAAAGAAATAAATGAAATAGTACATATTATTGCACATGGATAAATGAAATATAATGTAGCTATAATTGTGGTCATAATGTATAACCTGATGTACATTTGTGACGAAAACTGTTTCAACTTTTACTAAATAGGTCCCTGAAACACCAAGAAATTTTCTTCCCAAAACTTAAGAGGTGAACCTATATTTAATACCCACCTCAAAATATGTCATCATTAAACATGATAAATGAAAAGAGAAATTTCTTTTAATAACCAATCAAAAATGCCTGAAAATCTTACAATATTTTAATGTAACTGTGTTTTGGCCTCATATCCAGTGTTCACTGTATAGTTAGAGCAAACTCAAATTTTTACCACAGTGATCTGAATCCTCCTTTCTTGGCAATTAAGAAATTCAGGCTTTATGTAATTTATTTTTCCTCCTGTGGTAGTTTTCTTTTTTTTTCCTTCAATAGTTCAATCCATGGAGAATAAAAGTTGTCATATTTATATTTCTGTACATGATGGTGGAGACCACAGTAAAAGAACACCAATTTTGTCCAAGACTTTCTCACAAATTTTCAGGGTTAAATGGATCTTTACTCTAAGTGGTTATGGAGAGGAATGAAGCAATCTTTCCCTTGCCTTCGCTCTCTAGGACGGACAGAAGTCCTGTATCATTATCATGGACGAAGTCTCTTTTAAGGGGTTAGGGACTAATAGTAGGTGGCACATCAGTGGAAACGGCCTTGGATATTTTGTCAGAACAAACAGCCCTACGCTGCCCCCTCTTTGTATCCAAACTCAGGCCACTGGGCCGTGGAAAATAAATACAAACCTGGATCTTGGTAGGGAACTACTTTACTTAGAAGGAAGACAATTACAAAGGAAGAAGCCTAGATCTCAGAAATCTGCAAGGATCTTAAAATCTAAAGAAAAAAAGGCTTTTTTTCCCCCCCATAAAAATGTCATGAGGAGGGGTAACAAAGATTAGTTTTTAACAGAAAGTTGGGCAAGCAAGGGAAAAATGATCAGTGTCTTGCCGTAGTTAGAGAACCCCTAGGATAAGCTGATCAGCTCGTCATCCAGTGTTTTAGCTCTTGCTTAGCCTTGGAAGCAGTTGCATCTCAGGGGCCGGAAGAGAGTGACTAACTTTGTCACAACAACTGAGAACTGTTTGACAGCAGGGAAGGAAGCATTTTCTATCCCAGGGAATGTGGTTCCTGTACTCAGAAGTGACCTGTGATGGACAGAGGCTTCTTGATAGTTTTGTTTACCAAACACAATTTTATTAACGCCAAGTCTTCCATCAATCCAACCTTTTTTTCCTGTTATCCTTTCAGACAATCTGTAAAGCATATTTTTGGTGAGTCACTCACAACGTCCCCTACACTTAGAAACTAAAAAAACTGTGAAGTTTTAAGACCAGTCTCTAGGTAAATGTTTTAAAAATGTATATAAGAGCCTTGAATCTATTTGTGAAAAAACAAACATATTTAATATTGACAAATAATTAATCAAGTATACTACTCTTAATGATGCTCTCCTTTCTATGTATCCTGAAGTAATTTAAAACTGAGTGCACTCTATATGAAAGCAACATTAAGAAAAGTGTTAAAAAACACTTTTTTAGACAAATACTTTTCCTCTTATAAATAAATGTCAATTTGTATTAAGTGGCATATCATTTTTTAGTATAATAATGTGAAATGTATTTACATGTAGTTTTAAAGGCCCAGTTTTAATTACTTGTGTGACTGTATTTAGTTATATTTGAAATATAAAAGATAATATAGTATTCAGTCATATTTGTAACACATAGGACAATAAAGTACAATCCAAAACTTTGTTAATGCAGAACAGCACATCAACTACATGGAGAGAGATATCTAGGTAAACTATTTGCAGGTTAAAGAGTTTCCATTTATTATGGGGCTTTCTTATACACAGTGCATGAGTATTTGTTAGGCTGTGTAAATATAGTAACTCCTATTTTTCATACTTCTATTTAAATAAAATATACTTAAAAATGTACATGTAATATTGTAGGCAAAAAGTGCCTCTAGTTCCTAAGTTTTACGAAGAATGTTACATCATCTTTTCTGTGACTCGTATGCAGCACTGATTTGAACTGTTAGGACATTTTCTTTCATGTAATAGTCCTTCAACTTTTTGAAAACACTCCTATGTAGAAATTTTACCAAATAAACAAACATACATATAAAAATATAAACCACTCTTCAGTAATTGATAAATTAATCATGCAATGATCAAAAATAGAAATTGTAGCATCCTAAAATAATAGCATTAATTTGTACCACTTACAATAATCAGATTTGGGGCTCATGCTGGCCTTCCATAAGTACCAACAAAGGAGTATATTTTCAAAAATATACCTCATCCTTGGGCTCCTGTCATGTTGCCATCTTATAGACAGTGAAAGCTGGTGACAAAACATGATGTTTTCAAAAGTTATTGTCACTAGCAAATGTCTGAGCTTGAGTTCATTCTAGTCTAAGAATCCTGCGTCTATGCTCAATACTGCAAGAAGGATGAGAGATGACAGAGATGAAAGCAGTAATATAATCACTGGGACATGTGCTGTGCTGTGATTCAGTGGTGACCTAGTCATGTGACCTTAGACTAGCTATTTCCTCTTTAAATTTCTCAGCTTCCATACTTGCAAAGAAGTGCTAATACTTGTACTCATATAACATTTGTAAGATGTAGATCATTTCTTTTTAAAATAGGATATTATTAACTCGAACCTCAGCCTGACCTCCGCACGTGAAATAATTACCCAGGACAAATTCAAAAGTAATAATTATACTTGCAAATAAAAGATGGACTATTATAAAATTTAGTTAGTTATGGTCCACAGTACACAGTTGGGTACCCATGAGGACAAATGTGTTTCAAATTAAGAAATGTTAGATTTCAGAAATCTAATTAGGTACATATACTGTATATAGATTTTTGTACCCACTAACCAAACTTATAATATGTATGCAATGAAAAATGAACATTCAGTTAAACATAGACTACAAATGCCTCATACCAGTTCAGGTTAGGTTTTCTTTTCTTTTATTAGATTAGAAAATAATTTTTTTCAGAAAATTTTTATTTCAAAATTATTGTTAAGGAAGTTAGAATTTTATTTCGTGTAGTCAACATGAACATATCACAGAGTAACAAATCTACTGTACCTTAATTTGGAAAGTCAGAAATTTTCCAGTAATTCTGTAAGTTTGGAGAAAAACATTGAATTTCCAAAGATTCTTATTTGCTCTTTTTATTTAGATATCACTATAATCAACCGCTTCAAAAAGTAAAGTCTCTTTGTTCAATGTAAAGATCAAATAATGTTAGAGATAAGAAAGAGTACTAAAAACACACACCAGTCAGTTTCATAACTAAGTAATTATATAAACGAATGTGACAGAATGTGATACACTTCAATGAGAAAGAACAGGGAAGTTCAGGATTGAAAATAAACTGGGTGCTTTGGGGAGCAAGTGGAATTGAGCATAAGAGAGGTCACTAAAGGGAGAGGAAGTTCTTGTAAAAAGAGAGAAAAATGAAAAGGGGATAAAAACGTCACTAAGGCACTTTTTTCCCCCTGAGTCACAGTATCATTAAGGCTTGAGTTAATTTCTGGGGAACTATGTTGTGACTTATAAAATTTTCTTTAGAAGTATAATCATCACTAAAGGACATAATACAAAAAGTAAGGCAGTATTTAATAGTCTTACTTTAAACACCTTTCAAAAGATTTTATAGAAAAATAAAAGTATCTTAAATGACTCAGTAAGCAAATTTGGATCATTTTAAGATTTAATATTTTCATTGATAACATAATAAATTATGTGTAATGGTTTAGAAAATTGAATGCAAGCATCCCAGGTGATTTATGAAATTGTATGTTTTATATTTTGTTTTTAATTCTACTTTAGTGATTAGGTATTATGGAATAAATCAAGATCTTCATTACTGTGAGATTACCTCTCTATTTAACTTTTCATCTACAGGCATATGCATATACAGGGTAGTGCAAAAGTGAGTTTACAGTTGTGTGTATGAAAATAATACAATAATTAAAAAATAACAATACAAGAATAAACTGTTTTTGTAGCCACAACTGTAAACCTACTTTTGCCTCACCATGTATATATCTATATCTAAATATAAATATATATTCTACATACTGAAATGATGGATTAAAGAGAAATAAAACATTATTTATTTTGAAAAATTCAGAAACAGAACAGTATTTACATATATTTCCCTAAATATACAGTTATGACCTGATAATACAGAAGACAAAGAACTAATTTAATCTTTAAACTTTATGTCATTGAAAGGCACATTCTCTTGATTAATGAAATAAAACTTGACCCTAACCCATAGATCACATACATCACATCCTGAGAGTTATGGGAAATTGACTGCAAGTATTCATTATTATTCAACGTGGATAAACGGTAATGGCATTGACATTTGTAAAATACACTGTGAGAGTCATGTCCACCTTTTAGTACTGCTCATTTTTTTATGACCTCATATAAGCAAAGCTTATCACTTTTATCTTTTCTTTTGCTTTTTTCCCCTAGCATTTTATAATTTGGTTTCACAGTTTTATTTACTGCAAATGTCATTTTTGCAATTAATAACATTATACTAATTAATCACTAGAAACCTTTAATTTGTTTCCAATATCTAAAACAACAAATCTTCTAAATATAAGCATGTATGCCAAGGACAACTCAAACTTGAGTTTTAAAAAAGTAGGTCAATAGCCTTATGTTTATGTGAGTATAAAGCATCCAAAGGATTTACTTTTAAAAAGATAATAATTTAAATATAATTATATTTTAACTGTTCGATTTGGTTCAAAATGAAAAAAATCAGAGATTATCTAAATTTTGTTTACTATATATTGTCATATGTGCTTTGATGAAAGATAATGAGTTTTAGTTAATTACTAATTCAACAATTTATATAAAACAAAATTTTATATTTCAAATATATTCTCTAAAATTTTACAACTCATTCTGTTAAGAAAGCTTATTTTTTCATAAAAATTAAACTTAGCCATTGTCCAGGTTATCATGAATTATATATAATTGTGTCCTTGTTAATAAAAAAAATTAAGTAGAAGAATAACCTGGATGCAGGGGATAAAAGCTGGAGTAACAAAATATTCCAAAGACTCTCCAGGGGTTAGGGACGTGTCCACTGGGCCATCTCATTTTATTCATCAAATATCAACATCACCAACTTCATGACATGTGAAGAGACTAATACTCAAAAGATTAACATAAGTCGTTCAACATCTAAGTAGCATAGCCAGAACTGAGTGGACTTTCAAATTTCTATACTTTGGTAAGTGTACTCTTTTTTAACACAATAACAGTTTTTCCTTTTGAAAGTAATTGAAAAATCGTCACAAATCTGCCAATACAATTTTATACTATTATTATTATTATTATTATTATTATAGAATTTTCCTTTTATATCCTTTAATGTACTTGAAATAGGATTTCTAGATGTATATAAAACATCATTTATGAATATATTTTCTATATAAAAACATATCTCAATTACTAGTGGCAGCCAAATTCTCAGATAGGCCTTTGTTAACGTGTGTTGGGACCCTGAGGTGACTTGTCTTTCTCTTGGGACCCCAGTAGTAAGTAGTACACGGCAGACATCTTTGTTACCTAAACATCAATTCCCAACTGAGTTTCCTTGCAGGAGTGACTATAGCCTATTCCTTCCAAAGGTTAAAAAGGTCAATTACTGAAAATCTCACCTCTCTCTCAGTTAGGGGTCAAACAAGAGACCTGATTCGGGTTGTTTGAATCCAAAGTAAAATACATTGGGAGCTTCTGAACATTCTGATAGGCTGAAAGATGGAATGAGTGGAAAGACCAGCCCTGCCCCTCATGGTATGACACAATATTTTTAGAATATTAGAAGCTGAAAGCTACTCTCATCACCAAAAAGAATAGCCAAAAAAGAAAAAAAACAGAGACTCTGATGCTAAAAAATTCCAACATTCTTGTGTGATTAAATGACCCTGGAGAGGAGCAAACATGCAACAGTTCCTGTGCAGCTCACCGCCACCACCGCCCCTCCCGCTACACGGGGAGACTGTTAAAGAAGTGGATGGATGGGAGTCATTAACCGTGGCGATGATAGAATGTTTAGCGAGTCGAACGGAGACAATGGTTATCCTGGCCCCTTCATTGTTAGTCTGGGATTGCCTCGGAATACCGCTGTGAGATCAAAGGGGACTTCAGTGAGTGTCTCCATTTAACATGTTAGATGGACAGTGACAGAACTATAGATGGGCAATGTTGCTGATGCTGCACACACAAGTTTTGCTGCTGGCAGGGTCTGGCTGCTCACTTTCTGTTCCAAAGGAGGAGATTGTTCAATCTCAGAGATATGTTTTGGGCTTAGTGGCCTGTCGAATGGTCTTGATAAGGTAGGAAAGACAGACTGCGCCACCAGGACAAACTCTGTACAAGTGCTACTATTTTGCTTCTGGAGCTGCTGTAAATAACAAAGAAAAAGGCAGTGTTTTGTTTCTTAATTCATTGGATGTTTAAGAAATTTATTTAGAAATAATGCAAAATCTTCCAGATTTTTAACTCCTCAAACATGGCAGAGGATTGTTTGACTCATCATTAGTTGCTCTTATTTTTTTTCACTCTGGAACAAAAATGAAAATTTAAATGACACTGAATGAAGAAACTGAAGACTCTATTTAAAAATGAACATATTCAAGTTGGCAACTTTGGGTGTTTCTCTGCACCAGAAATCTATAGTAATCTGTATGTTTTTCAGATATGTCTATCAGTATTTAAAGGATAAGGAACCGAAGAATATGAAATTAATCATGGCAAGAAGATTCTGTATGATATGGTTGTTTTACCAAAAAAAAAAAAAGATTCATTCTCATGGAATTATACTTGGACCTCAAATTTTTCCTGCTAATGACAAAGAACCATAGTTTGTTGATTTTTATTTTTTTGCCCCTTGTTTGCCTCTTGTTTGGTGTCCACTAGTTTGAGGTTTATTGTTAAAATTATGAAAAGTATAAAAACATTTTCATGGTCAGCTTGTTACACTAGTTTGTACAGTTTGTGAAGGACTTTGTAACATGTCTAATATTCAGGCTTAACCCACAGCAGAGTACAACCAGTCAAGCAGTCATGAATATGAAGGACAGCACACTGCGCAACAGATCTTGTAGGTCACAGAGGACTTTATACATCTTTCTGTGATCTCCCTGACATCCCCTACTTTCAATGAACTAGTTTAACAAAGAAAACATGAAAAGTATGGATGGTTGTTGATTTCTATTCTCCATGTTGTCACCCATGTCAAATTTTAATGCCAGAATGCAAAAGAATAACCCGAACATTAACTGGACTGATCAACATGGGCAGCATAGGCTGCCAATAGTGTCTTTGTCTTTGTGCCAAAGAAATGTTGGGAAATACCCTGAGGTAAGATTCTGCTGCCCCAAATTAAATAAAGCTTATCAGTGCCATAGTTATCATGGCTAGAATAGGGATGCTTATTCCCTAAGAATCCAGGTTCTAGGATTTTTACCTCAAACATCCACACATCTAATACCTCAGACCTTCATTGAAAAAAGTTTCAGAGGAAAAAACAAAACAAAACATCTGGTGGTTGACTTCTACGCTCCTTGGTATGAACATGGTCAAAATTTTGCTCCATGGTCTGACCTCTTGGACAGCATGATTAAAGGAAAGTGAAAGCTAGAAAAGTAGACTCTTAGGCTTATGTTCACACACTCCAGAAAGCTGGTATCAGAATGGATCCAGTGGTTAGGTTTTACCCTCATGAAAGAACAAAGAGAGATATTTGGGGAGAGTATATAGAAGCCAGAGATGCAAATTAGATCACTACCTTAATATATGAAAGGTTGAAACACTTACAAAAACATGGAAAGAGAAATAAGATGAATTTTAATGATATTGAAGATGCAGAAAAATTGAAAAGAAATTCTGATAAGTGACATCAGAAGACATATTTTTTAGGTCATTACTACATTTTTGAATGGACTACATAAACATTACATATTGGCAAAATAAAAAGACATTGGAACTCACTATCCTTAGATTTCTTGATAAGTAAATAAATAGTCACTTTTTGAAAAATTTTAGTGACATTATATAATTTCAACCCTAATCTCCCTAACACATAAAAGATCTTCAAATTATCAAGTGTCATAATGATTTGGGGTTGTGCATTTATAAACTCTGTCCCCATTGTTTGTGTTAAAACACAGGAGATGATACATAATTTTTCAGTTATGTAGGGCTAAGTTTTACATGAATGTTAAGAATACAACTATGAATAAAATTTTTTATATGCAATCATAGAAAAGCATACTGAAAATTCAAATGTGAGCATGAATTAAATTTGGGACTGATGACCATATACTTTATTCTTACAGTATTTCTTATACATTCATTATTGATTAGTAAAATGGTCTAATACGACTTTCAACCTCTCTTTTCTAGTCTCTATTAATTAGCTGTTGTAAAATTCTATGACTTTGCTTATGTCCATGAAATTTATATCTAAAAATAATTTGTACATTTTTATCACTGCTAAAGAATAAGCTAAAACTTCCCCAGTAATTCTGCAAAACCAGGGATAACTGTCTTATTCACTCTAATGTTAATGCATTTCCCATCTGGAGTCGATTTCTTAAGCAACCTTTCAAAGTTTCCAAAAGGACTATATTCACACCATCGCAGCTTCATTACACTATAAGTTTGAGTTTAGTTTTCCATGTTTTAAATTTTTTAGAGAATCCTGCAGTGTTTAGGGCAAATCAGTAGAACCAAATGACACTAAAGTATGGGTAGCCAGCTGTTTCAACAATTTCCTAAAAAATGAAGGGAAAACCCTTCCCTGGATTGAATTTGAGAAACAAAATTATTTAAGGCTCTAGAATATGATAGTACAATTGTTGTCAAAACATTATTTCTTTAGATTAGTATAGAATGACTTTTTAGTCATTAGAGGGAATTTATCTTCAAGATGGTTTGGAATTTGGCTGACAATGCCAAAACTACTTCGGTCTTACATAATCAATACCTTTGGTAAAGTGTTGGAGAATGAACTCCCCAAGTACATTGAATATATTTTGTACCCTGGAGATATTCCATTTGACCTTAAAATCTCACAAATCATCTTATACTCTGTTATCTATTAGGCACTAGTTCCAAATTTCACTGTGAAAGGGTCTTCTTAATAGAATGAAGAAAATTTAAGAGAGACCCTCCAGTACCTATCATCAGCCCATTTGCTGAGAATAAAAGAAATGCTTTAATTAATGTACTCCATTATATATTAATTTCCATACCACTTTAGTAAAAATATTGAAAGTATTACCATGGACTGCCACTTTATTTTAAGTTCTGTTTACTTATTAGATGCCAAACTATTGTTTTTCTTTATTTTACATCCTCAAATAGCAATCAATTTATTGCTCATTAAATAAGTATAGGTTGTAAATGATTTTTATAATGAATAACCAAAAATACATTTTATATTATTGGAATGAAAAAAATGTTCATTTCATTTGTATACCTACCTACCTATATATAGATATATCCATATTTAGATTAGATAGATAAATAGATGACAGATAGATGATGGGTAGATAGATAGATAGGTAAGAAAAAATGATGATTAGATCCATCAAGTAAACTGCATAAGCTTTAGTGTTAGAACCAGGATTTAAATCCAGATCTCTTAATCTATGGTGCTACAAGCTCTCAGTAACTAATTAATGTCCCTTGTGTCACTGACAGGTAGGTAAACAAAAGTGGAACATGATGGGAAATAGGAAAATGAGATTGAAAATTACCTGTAAGCCAAGAAAACATCATCATGCTCATATCCAAGAGTTACCTCTTTCACTAGATCAGAATTTTCCCAGATACATCTTGTTCATCATGAAGGGATCTGGTGGAAACCATATGTATATATCAGTTCATATATATATTTATGATATGAATGATTAAAATACATCTAGTTAATATTGTTACTAATTTACTTTATTTGAAAAAGAAAGAGAAAAAGAAAGAAAATGCATATTTACACATACAATTTCTTGAGTGAAAGGAAAATAATTAGAGTGTAGAAAAACAGCACAATTTTTGGCACAAATCAAGATGTAATAATTGATAAGTAACAAGTATTTTAATCAGATAAATAAAAAGATAGAACAATGATAAAATAAATAGAAACTGTCCAAAAACCTCAGGAAGTCTTACCTTATTAGTTTGCTATTGTTGCTGTAACAAACTGTCACTTGTTCAGCAGCTTAAAACAACACAAAAAGCGCTTGTTTTAATTAATTAATATATTATGATTTTAGAATTCAGAAGTCCAAAATCAGCCCCATGAAACTAAAGGCATGGTATCTTGGAGCAGTCCATTTCCTTTTAGTTTTCTAGCTTTTGGGGGCCCCATTGATTCCTTATCTCTTATTCCTACATCTTAAAAGCCAGAAGATTGTGTCTTCAAAGCCCTCTCTGCTTCCATAATCACGTGGACTGTTGTGTTTGACCTTTCTGTCCCCCCTTTTTAAGAAGAGTTGTTATTACACTGTATGCAAGTGGAAAATTCACTATAATCTCCCCAATTCAATACTCTTAATCATATCTGCAAAGTCCTCTTTTCCATTTGAAGTTATATACTAACATGTTCTGATGTTTAGGAGGTGAAGAACTTTGGAAGGAATCATTATCCTGTCTGCCAAATTGACCAATAATTCATGTACTCAAGTTATATAACTGATGTTAATGTATATATGTATATACCACCACTTTAAGGAAGACCAACTTTCCCAATTTGCTGAGGATTGAACCAGTGGTATCACTGAAATTCCTATGTCCTTCTAAAACCCTTAGTTCTGGACAAACAAGGATAATTCGCTTCCCTGGGCCCCTAGGAAACTCTAGTCTTTATTCATCTTAATAAGGAAAAATACTTTGACATTTGTTTCTTGGGCAAGGCTAAATTTTACTTACAGAACACTTAGCAGGATATGCAGTCATGATGATAATATTTATGGGACTGGGTTTGGAAAAGGCTAAAATGATTGCAAAGTATATGAAATCTGCAAGGGTCCTCATACATTGTAGTTCTTAATGAAACGTCTTGGTTACTGACATGGATTTTTACTGTCATATGTGTGTGTGTGTGTGTGTGTGTATACACACACATGTAACTAAAGCTAACTTGATTCATCTTTAAAATGTGTCAACCTCTAGGTCATTCAACTGAAGTCAGTTATGGAAGAGTAAGAGACCCTCAGAGAGGATTTAGCTAATATCATAAAACTTCAGGGGTGAATTCTGAAATCATCTTTTTTTTTCTTACTATTGATGGAAATGCTCTACTTGTAGGATTGATGTGTGTGTATATATATATGAAGTTTATGTGCTATATCTATATGTTGCACAGCTATAACTAGAATTATTTTTACAAATTGCTAATAAAAAATATTTCCACAAAATTTCACTGGGTGACCTTTTGGATGCCTGCTTGCAATATTATAACATGATAAAAACAATTATTGCTTAGGAACCATGATATGTTTTTAACTATTGATGTTAATTTTAACATCCATACTAATATGTAATACTATTATTATTGTTAAATTAAAAGTATTTTCTGTTCAGGAAAAGTTCTTACAGTTAAAATATGTAACTTGATATAATTAAACTTATTTTCTTTGAGATTTAGTTACTTTCTAAAAATAAGTTACTTTCAGCAAAGGGCACCACAACTACCTTCCAAAACTTTCCCTGTGTTTTACCTCAGTGTTTAAATGAGATTTAATTATTCTCTTTCCCCAATTTCATTCCTCTAAATCTGGTTAGGACTACATATGTTTACTGAATAGAAAATATAGAAAATCCCCAAATTCTCAAGCTACTTTCTCCATAAACTTCTCAGTGAAACATATAACCATTCTTCAAATATGATAAATATCAAACACATTGAATACAAACACACATACATACATATATGACTATGACAAAAATAAACTTAGCTAAGATACTAAAACATATATTTTCAAGGAAGCAAAATCTTACTATGCACTTCCAGTAAAGTTGTGAAAGAGATACAGAAAGACATAAAAAATATACTGGTATTTTAAAAATAAGCTAAATGTATTGAGTTCTATAACTATTCCTTCAAAAATCACCCTTGTTTCTTAAATTATATAAAAAAGGGATCCCTGAAAGATTTTTATACAGGGAAAAAAAGGACAAACAAGTAACTGAAAACTAGAAACACTTGAAAAGGAAAATAAAGCTTTTAAAATACATTAATCTGTTAATTTTGTATACCATAAAAAGAGGAATTGAAATACAACCAGGTGTAGAGAGAACTCTTTACTTACCAAATGTGAGCAGCTAAGAAAGCAGGCAAGCAAGAATATTCATTATAATTAAAAATAAAATAATTCCCATACTGATAAAAAAATGACCAAGTATAAATTAAAACTTTTTAAAAAATAGCCACAAGGTGAAACTAAAGTCACAATGTAATTATTAAGCCAATTAAAATTATGACATCAACCTGGAAATTAGAGGAGTTGAGAATAAATAAGAAATAAACCATGGCTTTCAGCTATTTTAGCACTGAGTTTGAATGAAGGGTGTGATTTCATTTTTAAAAACATCTCAAACCTTCACATAAACTTCTCAATAATATTTAGTATGCTATGTTTTGTGTTATATACAAGGTTACATAATATCACATTCCATGTTCCCTTTGTTATTTCTGGTAATACCTTTTTCCGTTCATTTTATCCTAATGGACTACTCACCTTAATTTTATGGTAAATAAACCATCAAAACTGAAATGTCAGTGCTCAGTGTAAAAGTTAAAGAAAAAATTCTCCGCATGGTTGGTGTAGCTCAGTGGATTGAGCATCCACCTGAGAACCAAAGGGCCGCCAATTTGGTTCCCCAGTCGGGGCACATGCCAGGGTTGTGGGCCAGGCCCCCAGTAGAGGGTGGGCGAGAGGCAACCACATATTGATATTTCCCTCTCTTTCTCCCTCCCTTCCCCTCTGTCTAAAAATAAAATAAATAAAATCTTTTAAAAAAAGGTTAAAAATTCAGTATTTTTTTCCAGCATTATGCTAAGTGAAATAAGCCAGGCCGTGAAAGACATATACCATATAATCTCACCTATAAGTGGAATCTAATCAACAAAATAAACAAGCAAGCAAAACACAACCAGCAACATTGAAAGAAAAAACAAACTGACAGTAACCAGAGAGGAGGAGGCAGGGTGAAAACAGGGGAAAAGGAGGGTAAGGGTCATCAAGGAAAATGCATAAAGGACACACCGACAAAGCCAAATGGGGAAAGGATGGAGGTTAGGGAAGGGTAAGGCTCGGGAAAGTGGTGATGGGAAAATATTGACCCCCCCAAAAAATAGATGGGGGAAGTTAAAAATAGTACAGGAAAATGAGAAGTCAAAGAACTGATATGTACAGCTCATAAACATGAAATAAGAGGTGCGGGGATGATGGGATGGGGTGCAGGGTACAGAGTATCAAGGGGAGAAAATAATGAGACAACTGTAATAACATAGTCAATAAAATATACCCCCCCAAAAGAAAATTTCAGTAGCTCTTTGTAAAATTTATTTGCCTACTGTTATTTTAAGATAATAATATTTAATCCTATAAACCTAAAAATAATCATCAAGTTTCAGCTTCAAACTGAAAATAAAAGAAAAGATAGCAACTAAGAGGACCAAGACTACTTTCGCTAAAGCCTGTTTATCTCAGCGTCCAATTGTATACATGCAGCTATCTTTTTTCCTATTGAATTCCAATTATGATGGTAAAGAAAAGGTTCCTCATGGAGACTTTAAATACAATTGTTCTAGTGAGCTCATCACCTATAAATGAGAGGATTGAGTGATACAGGTATTATGATTCAGATCAGTCAGAGAAGGTATTATTCTGGAGAACTGAGATTACAAGAAAGAAGAAAAACAAGAAAAGGAAAGAGAGCTCTTATTTATGGCTATATAATAAATCACCTTACAATTTAGTGGCTTAAAACAATAAATGTGTTTTATCTCACACCGTTTCTGTGAGTCTGAAAACCAGGTGTGCTGGAGATGGATTGTTCTGGTTCAGGGGTTCATGAAACTGCAGTTAAGAGGCTGAGTCGGACTGCAGTTGCAAACACCTGAAGGTTTGATGGCCCTAGAGGATTGATTTCCAAGATGGTCCCTCACTCATACATCTGGTAAGTTGGTCCTGACAATTGAAGGGATTCCACAGTTCTTAACCATATGAACCACTTTATAAGGTTAATCGAGTAGGCTTCTGGGCATGATTATTAAAGAAAAATGATAATAGAACCATGATTTATTTTAAAATGTAACCTTAGAGCCTTACACCGGCATTTCCACAATATCATTGATTATACGGGATCGGGAGAACTACTTAAGGCGGTAGCTGCCAGGACCAAAATTCATTGGGGGTATTCTTGTAGTCTGGTAGCCACAGGAAGGAATAAAGATGTCTGGTTTTCAAAAAAATAATCCTATGTGATGTAGAAAATTGCTTTAGTGTTAATTCTCTAATGGAATCTGGATTGAAGGATCAAAGGATTCCCACATCATATTGGACTAAATATGTATGGTCGTTGAATCTCTCTAATTTTGTGATCCTGTGCAAAATGAGAGTGTGTGCTGAGACTTTGCACTAGTCACTGTTACGTTTAGGTTTCCTCCAGTTTTTTCTTTGCTACTGAAGAAAGTCACTCAATTTTTTAAAGATGCTTAAGGATCAGGGTATCTTTTTTAAAAAAAATATAATAAAATGTTGCACCTGGAGTGAGATTAGACTATAAAAAACTACCAGAGTTGCTGGTCCTACTATAAGCAGGTACTGCACTTTCTGGATTATATATGTTTTGATATAATGGAATCCTCAAGACTATAGGAGAGTTTCTTCCTGCACATAAACTTTTTACATTAAAGATGAAGGCTTCATTTGAACTGAACAAACAAAATTTTACCCAGTAATTTATCAAGACTAATTTTCTTTAAAAATATATATTATTACATTTTCATTATATATTTCCTTTTATATATGCAAATTGATTTCTTCTTTCTTCATCTTCTTCTTATAGGAAAGCAACTAACTAAAATTCCATTAAGTGTTATGCTATTATTTTTACTCAGATAATCGTGATGACTATAACCTCCATAGGCTCTATACTCTGTAGTTCTAGCTGTAGCTTCTTCTTGACCAAGTGTATTGTCTCAAGCTTGACTTTAGTGATCCATTTCTGTTTGATGATTTAATTCCTTATATAAAGTCTAATAATGCTTCTCTTAAACTTACTCTAGATGCCCTGAAATCATATATTCTCTGATGGAACAGGTGGAAATATTTTTCAAATGTAAATTGAGAGGGAGGGAGAAAGTGTGGAAGAGAAACATCAATTGGTTGCCTCCCACACGTCTCCAACTGGGAATCTGGTGTCCAACACAGGCCTGTGCCTTGACTGGGAATTGAACAAGCAACCTTTCCATTCACAGGCTTTCCATTCACTGAACCACACCAGCCAGGACTGTAATTCTATATTTTAAAGATAGCATGTTTCATATTCAACAATATGTAATTTAAATCAATTCAATTTAATGTTTAAACCATGCTTTTACAAATGTTGAGGTCTTAAATAATGAAGGGTTTTCTTACTGCTACAGCATCTGTAACAATAAAGCTAAATTTGTCAAACTACAATTTGCTGTGCAGTTATATAACAAAGTGAAAAGATTTAGTATCACTTATATTCAGGTAAATATTATGGTCAGAGACACTGTAATCTAGTTTTAGATTTTATGTTATAATGAAGGACAAATACTAAGCCATAATAGACAGAAAAAAATTATCCCAAATTTGAAGTATGAAAATTAAATGAACTTAAATGAATGAGTTGATAAATGAATCAGATTTAAAGAAAGATTTGGGATTTGGTTATAATGATTGATGAATACTTTGCGTATATTTTTAAGAGAAAGAAATGAAACAAAAAACCCAAAACTTATGCATAATATTTTTTAGATGATGCAATTTTCATATAGAAATGTTTAAAAGTGTTTTTAAGTAACACCTAAAATTTAGTTTTCATTTGTTTTGTATTTTCCTATGGGAAAGAGTTTTAATATGAAATTAACATTGCTTAAAACCCATATTTATGTTTAAGTTTTTATCCATTTTGAGTTTATTCTAGTAAATGTAAGCTATGATATTATGAAAATCCTAGAGGAAAACATACACAGTAAAATTTCAGATATCTCACACAGAAATATTTTTATCATTATGTTTCCTAGGGCAAGGGGAAAAAAACAAACAAAAATAAACAAATGGGGCTACATCAAATTAAAAAGCTTCTGCGTGGCTAAAGAAGCCATCAGCAAAATGGAAAAGGAGGCTACTGTATGGGAAAACATATTTACCAATGATATATCAGACCAGGATTTAATCTCCAAAATAAATAAAGAACTCATATGACTTACCACCAAAAAGACAAACAGTTCAATAAAAAAATGGGCAAAGGAACTGATAGATACTTCTCCAAGGAGGACACACAGATGGTTCATAGTCACATGAAAAAATCACTAACTATCAGAGAGATGCAAATTAAAACCACAATGGATGCCACCTAACACCTGCTAAAATGTCTAACATTAATAAATAAATAAACAACAAGTGCTGGTGAGGATGTGGAGAAAATAGAACCCTAGTGCACTGTTAGTCAGAATTCAGACTGTTTCAACGACTCTGAAAACCAGTATGGAGAATTCTCAAAAAATTAAAAATAGCACTACTTTTTCACTCAGCAATTCCAATTCTGGGACAATACCCTGAGAATCCTGAAACACACCTTTCATAGCAGCCTTATTAACACTAGCCAAGATTTGGAAACAGCCTAAGTGTCCATCAGTAGATGAGTAGATCAAAGAGTTGTGGTATATACATACAATGGAATACTACACCACAATAAAAAAGAAGGAATTCTTACTTTTTGTGACAGCATAGATAGAATTGGAGGTTATTATGCTAAGTGAAATAAGCCAGTCAATGAAAGGCCATACCATGTGATCTCACTTATAACTGGAATGATTGGAATAAAATAAACTAATGAGAACAATAGAATCAGAGGCACAGAAACATGGAACAGACTGACAACTGTAGAGGTGAGGGGAGAGATGGGGACCAATTGAGAAAAAGTGAAGGGAATAGTCAAAGATCATATATGCATGACCCATGGACAGGGACAATGGCATGGGAATTGGCTATGGGAATAGGGAGCAGGCTTAGAGGAGAAGGGGATAGGGGAAAAATTGGGACAACTGTAATAGTATAAGCAATGAAAAATGTCTAACTTTCAAAAAATAAATATCAAATCAATATTTAAAAAATAAAACCCATATTTATGAAATGGGATAGGTACTGTACAATACTGTTTCTTAACATGCTATTAAACAATGAGTGGGTTAACAATGAGATAAAGGAAGAAATCAAGAGATACCTTGAAAAAAATAAAAATGAGTACACAATAACCTAAAATCTGTGGGACACAGGCAAAGCAATTCTAAGGGGCTAATTCATGGCATTGTGGACCAATCTCAGTGAACAGGAAAAAGTTCACATCAACAATCTATCTTTACACTTAAAGGAATTTGAAAAAAAATAACAAACAAAGCCAAAAATGAGTAGAAGGAAGTAAATAATAAAGATGAGAACAGAAATAAGTAAATTAAATTTAAGAGAATTAGGAAGATCAATGAATCTAAGAACTGGTTTTTTGAAAAAATCAACAAGATTGACAAATATTTAACCAGGTTTACCAATATAAAAAGACAGGTAACTCAAATAAATAAAATAAAAATCGAAAGAGGAGAAGTTACCACTGACACCAAAGATATACAAGGGATTGTAAGAAAAGATTACAAGCAAATGCCAATGAATTGGACAATCTGGATGAAATGGATAAATTCCAAGAAATATACAATCTTCTAAAATTAAATCAGGAAGAATAGGAAAATCTGAATGGGCAGATTATACCTAGTGAAACTGAAGCAGTAATTAAAAACAAAAAAGTAAAACTACAATACAAAAGCCCTGGACCAGGTGGCATACAGGTAAATTTTACCAAACAGTCTTAGAAAAATTGCCCTTCTCCTTCTCATACTACTCCAAAAAAAATCAAGAGAAGACTCCCAAGCTCACTGTATGAGGCCAGCATTATTCTAATTCCAAAACCAGATAAAGACACTATAAAAAAAGAAATTTGTAGGCCAGTAGCTCTGATGAACATGGATGCAAAAACCCTCAACCAAACATTAGCAAAATGAATACAACGATATGTCAAAAAATATTCTACATCATGATCATGTGGGAGGTACTCCAGGGATGCAAAGTTGGTACAGTATTTGCAAATCAATAAATAGGATCCACCACATAAACAAAATGAAAGGTGAAAACTGCATGATCATATCAATAGATGGTGAAAAAGCATTTGATAAAATCCAGCACTCATTTATTATACAAACTCTCAGTAAAGTGGAAATAGAGGAAACATAACTAAATGCAACAAATGCCATATGTGACAAACCCACTACCAACATCATACTCAATAGGCGATAACTACAAGCGTTCCCCTTAAGATCAGGAATAAGGAAGTTCTTGTTCCCTATTCAACTTTTTACTTATGATAAGTTGAGTAACTTCTCTTATTCAACTTTCTGTTATTCACTTCTCTTATTCAACTTATATTGGAAGTCCTAGCCACTGCAGTCAGACAAGAAGAAGAAATAAAAAGCATCCATATTGGGAAGGAAGAAGTAAAAGTGTTAATTGCAGAGCCCATGATACTGTACATAAAAAACCCTAGAGGTTCTGCCAAGAAACTACTAGAACTGATGAAGGAATTCAGTAAAGTAGCAGTATAAATATTAATATCCAGAAAATAGTTGAATCGATTATATAGATATACAATAATACATAGATATATAATAATATAGAGATATATAATAATATATCTATTAAGAGTGATTATGACTGAGGACTGATTGATATTTTATTTTCCCTATTTCTTTGGAGAATAACTACACATTTTATTTTCAACATAAAAAACAATTATTAAAAAAGTTAAATATAACAAAGTTTTAGAATAGTTTATTGACACAGTAAAAGGACTACTTCGATCTATCATACTATGCTCTGAGCTATTTGCCATGCAACTTTGCTATTCAAAGTACAGCTGGAGGCACCCATGAGGGCCTTGGGAACAATGATGATGTTGTGAGCAGTCTCTCTGGCCCCACACAGAGCTCCAACAATCAGACATGCGATTTAACAAGGTTCTAGGTTCCTTTTCATATGATTAAGTTTTGGAGTCACTGCTGGAAAACACATCAAACAAAATGTTCCAAGTAGAATAGTTCGGTAGTCCAAATACTGGAGTATGTTACATGTGATACCTTCTACATCTGTCTACTGCATCTTAACTTTTTCAAATTTTGGTGGTAAAATAAGAACCCTGAATATTGTAATTATATTTGGTAAAAATATCAAAAATAAATACAAATTATTTAACATACTAAAGAATAAATGTTCCATATAATGTGTTTGAAATCACTTGTCTGAGCCAAAGAGAAACAAATAGAAAATTGTTTTAGTGCAATGGGGTAGAGAAGGGCAAAGAAGCAAAATTAGATCTATAATGAAGTAATTTTCTTCAATTTTTTATGCTGAAAATTTTGCTAATATACAGAGAAAAATGTACTTTTACATTTTGTTCAATAATTCATTTATCAGATAGATATTAAGTATCTATTTATCCAGATGTTAGACACTACATATACACTCATAAGAATATATTACCAGTGATATAAAACACATGATAGTAGATTTATGTATGCTATTATCACATGAAAAGTATTATTATTAATAAAGTTTGTTTAAAATGTCATGCAGATGTATAGTTACATTATTCTTTTCAAGTTTTTATTATATTTGTTACTGGAAGTGTGCTTTCTAATACCTTTTTTCAGAATATTTCTTAAATAATATACATATTTTAAAAAACTTTTATCACTCTTTTGTTTTTGTTTCTTTCTTTTGTTAATTGAGAAATTATGTATAGTAGTTGAAGGAATAATGAAAGGAAATACTAAATTGAAAAAATAAAAGTAGAAATTAAAATAATAACCAAGGGAAAGTTAGTACATGAAAATGTTATTATGTCATGTATAATTAGTAGACTCGTTCTACGATTTCAGCTATAAGATTATTAGGCAAAAGACTAAATCAGAGTCAGACACAATAATCATAATAAGGAGATGATAAAAATAAATCTGGAGAACCCATCTTTCCATGGCATTGCTAGCTGGACACTAAATATCTCTTATAAAATTTAATAAAAATATAGAGAGAACACAAAGATATCAAGAGCTCCAAAAATAGGTGTCATATTAAGCCATATAACTTTTTTATAATACTAAAAATATGACCATATATCCTAAGAAAATTGATACATAGAATATTTGGGAAATCAAAACAATGTAGTGTTCTTATTGTATGGTATTTGTGATTTTTTTGGCTTTAC